>BPTQ01000004.1:86763343-86923895 GCA_019973895.1 Chrysanthemum seticuspe | reverse complement strand
ATTCATTTCTGGTAGTACTGAGAAGTCTATAAAGTTGTTCTATCCAAGTATTAACATCAAATAAGCCTTGAATCAAAAATACCCAATTCACATGAACTAGAACCCTAATTTTCAATTTAAGAATCATAAGTGTTTCTGGGTAATTTCTGGGTTTACATATGTTTATTTGAACTTGAAAACAACCTTATACAACTATCTTTTTCATCAAAAACCTTCACATTTGAAAATACCCAATTCGACTCATAAACCCTAGTTTTCAAATTCACTTATTTCGAGTTTCTGGGTGGATTTTTATGATAGAAAAGGCATTAATGATGTTGTAGAAACATTTCGGCACTATCCTTTTAATCATAAACACACTATCTTGATCTTGGGTTCATACGTATAAGCGTAGACCACAAAATCAACCATAGAACATAATTTGACAGTTGGATTTAAGTACAAATCAAAACCTATGTTTGAAAATACGTTAAGATTGTTAAACAACTTACAAATCGATGATCAAAAACACGAAATTCTTGAATGAATCTTAGGCGTAGGATATGTTTAGGTTTAGAATTAAATGTGAAGTGAAAGTTAGGTGAGGAGGTGTTTTATTAAAATAACTTTAACATTTTGACAGTTTTGGTCCCTCCACCTTTTCCTTTTTCAAACAAAGTCATTTAACTTCCATTTTTGTTACCAAACAAAGATTTTTTAGGAAAGAAACTTGACGACACTCCCCCTTGACTTAAGAAATAATGGAAGGTTATAAATTTAGTCCGAGGAGTGTCATTTAACCAGAAAATTCACCACCATTGTAAAATGAAACAACCGAGATAAGGTAACATGCAAGTACACAGATGTTTTGAAACGGTTAAGTGAAAGTTTTCTCCCCCTCAACACTTGATCGTAAAAAAATACTGAATTTTGAAGGATTATAGTGTTGAAGGAAGAAATGTACTTGCCATGTTGAAAGATTTTAGGTTAGAAGAATATTTTTGTTGTTTTATAAGATTTTATATTTTTGTATTTTGTTTTTGAAATTATTTACAAAAGATGTTTTGGTGTTTGACAGGTTTTTAAGATTGTTTTAAGAGGTTATCCAATTCCTCTTGTGTCAAACACCTCATACCAATCCGGTGGACCAACTCATTAAACCTAGCGGGAGGCAAGGCTTTGGTGAGAAGATCTGCCAATTGGTATTCTGTACCCACAAAGTATAATTCAACGGTACCCTGTTCCACGTGGTCCTTGATGAAATGATAGCGAAGATCGATGTGCTTTGATTTCGAGTGCTGAACTGAGTTGCACGAGATCGCAATGGCACTCCGATTGTCGCAGTACATCGGGATTCTGTCGAATACGTAACCATAGTCTTTGAGTTGTGTTCTCATCCAGATGACTTGAGTACAACACGCGGACATGGCTACATATTCTGCTTCGGTTGATGACAGCGATGTACAATCCTGCTTCTTTGATTGCCAAGACACCAGTTTATCACCGAGAAATTATAGAGCTCCTGAAGTACTTTTCCTTGAGTCTAAGCATCCTGCGTGGTCAGCGTCTGAAAAAGCGATTAGTTCAAAACCAGAATCCTTCGGATACCAGATCCCCAAGTTAATGGTTCCCTTGATGTATCGGAGGATTCTTTTAGCCTCAGAGAGGTGGGTTTCAGTTGGTCGTGACTGATAACGGGAGCATAGATAAACGGCAAAGACAATATCAGGTCTGCTAGCTGTTAGATACATGAGGGACCCAATAATACTTCGGTATTTGGTTGGGTCAACTAATTTCCCATGTAAATCAGCGTCTAGCTTCTTGGTATGAGTCATTGGTGTGGCATAAGTATCACAGGTTTTCATTCCAAATTTGTTTAACAATTCAAGGGCATATTTGGACTGACTCAAGAAAATACCACGGGGTGATTGATGAACTTGCAGTCCTAGAAAGAACGTAAGTTCACCCATCAAGGACATTTCAAAAATTTTCTTCATTAGTTTTGCAAAAGCGGTTGAAAACTTTTTATGTGTCGACCCAAAAATGATGTCATCCACGTAAATTTGAACAATTAAGATATGTGCCCCGTGATATTGTATAAAAAGAGTTGGGTGAACCGAGCCTTTGGTGAAATTATTGGCAATGAGGAAAGATGATAGCTTATCGTACCATGCCCGAGGGGCTTGTTTGAGACCATAAAGAGCCTTGTTCAGTTTGTAGACATGGTTCGGGAACTCAGGATCAACGAATCCATCTGGTTGGCTGACATAGACCGTTTCTTTAAGTTGTCCATTGAGAAACGCCGTTTTGACATCCATCTGATAGACCGTCATATTCATATGAGCTGCGAACGCGAGAAATATCCGAACAGCCTCAAGACGAGCAACCGGAGCAAAAGATTCTTCAAAGTCTATTCCCTCTTCCTGACGATAACCCTTAGCAACTAGACGTGACTTGTTTCGGATGACGTTCCCTTCAGCATCCAATTTGTTTTTCCAAATCTATTTTAGACCAATGACGTAGACCCTTGTTGGTCTTTCAACCAGTTCCCATACTTCAAGACGTTTGAATTGGTTGAGTTCTTCCTGCATGGATTCAATCCAGTTGTCTTTAGTCATTGCGTCTTTAATGTTTTTAGGCTCTGATTGGCAGACAGTGAGTGCATAAATGCAATGTTCACCATCTGTGTGAAGACGTTGTCTCGTAATGACTGATTGATTCGGGTTGCCAATAATGTTAGCCAGAGGATGGTCTTTTGTCCATCGGTGTGTAGAGGGTTGATGTTGGTATACATTGTGCAGATTCTGAGGATTCAAATGGTTTGTTGAAGATTCCGCGACATCTGGTGCAGCAGTCTCATTAGCAAACGGGTTGAAGAACGCATTTGGATCAAAATCTGCAGGTGGGGGTACTTCATTCAGAATATCATCAGCTGGTTCATCATTGTTGGAAGCGGTGTGTTCAACTGTTGTGTTGGAGTCAACTGGTGTAGGTGCATCTTCAACAGTTGTTGTTGTAGCAGGTGTATCAGGTATAGGAATATTATCAGGTTGTGCAGCGGAAACAGCGGATACACCTGGAGCACATTCATCAATATCGTCACAGAACAGAGGAGCAAATAACCTTTCCATTTGTTGACGAGTTAGCTGGGGGCTTTGTTCGGCTGATGATGGGGGTTGAGGGAAGTTTAAACGGTTGTGACCGGGTTCTAAGCTGTTATACTCAGAAGCCATTTCCGTGAGTTCATCAAAATGAGCATGAATCGTTTCCATTACCTCCTTAGTTCGACGATTCCAGATTCGGAAACCTTTAGAATTGTCACAGTATCCAATAAAGACTCCAATATCAGCTTTGGCTTTGAGCTTTCCAAAATCATCACGATCATTATTCGGATAGCAGAGGGATCCAAATACATGAAAGTGTTTGAGGTTCGGTTTATAGTTGTGGACAAGCGCGAAAGGTGTTTTGTTGTGGCGTTTTGTGATCATAGAACGGTTTTGAGTATAGCATGCAGTAGATACAGCTTCTGCCCATAAGTAATCTGGAAGTTTAGCATTGATTAACATTGTTCTTGCAGCTTCCACTAACATTCGGTTTCGTCTTTCAACAACTCCTTTTTGTTCAGGTGTACGTGCAATAGATGTTTGATGCTGAATTCCCACTTTCTCATAGAATTCACGAAGGGTTTTGTTAACAAATTCAGTTCCTTTGTCTGTTCTGATTATCCTGACGGTGTTGCGGAGCTGAACTTGTATTTTTGTGAGAAAGGTGATGATCATTTGTGGAGCTTGGTCTTTGCTTCGAAGAAAGTAGACCCAAGTCCATCGTGAGTAGTCATCAACAATTACTAAGATGTAGCGTTTGCCATTGATCGTTTGCACGCGCATCGGGCCACACAAATCCATGTGAAGAAGATGAAGCACATGCTGAGAGCTGTGTTCCACCTTTGAAGGAAAATGAGCACGAGTGCTTTTCCCTTGTTCACAGGCTGAGCAAAGGTGATCTTTTGAATAGCGGAATCGTGGGAGTCCTTCAACTAGTTTGTGTCGAGCAAGGTTGGTGATGGTTTGAAAGTTTAGATGTGAGAGACGACGGTGCCATAGCCAGGATTTTGTAGATGTTGCCTTTGAAAGTAAGCAGATGGGAGAGGAAGCAACCATGTCTTGCATAGAGATAGTGTAGAGACTAGAATTACGCGAGCCAAACATAAGGTCATTTCCTTGTAGATCACGAATGAAACAAGTTTTCTCCCTGAAAGCAACCTCCAAATCTCCATCACAAAATTGACCTACTGAAAACAGATTGTGACCGAGGCCTTCCACATAGTAAACCCTGCTAATTTCGATGTTCCCATTGACATAATCTCCGTAGCCCATGATAGCTGCGAAGTGATCGTTCCCGAACCTGACAGTGCCAATAAATTTGCAATAAAGTTTTATAACAGTTTAAGGTTGCCTGTCATGTGTCGGGAACATCCGCTATCAACAATCCAGAGAATGATCTGTATCACCTGCATTACACACAGACGACACAGATGGAATAGAAGTAGATGTGGAACCCGAAATGTTAGAGGGTTCCGAAGCAGGTATATTAGACATACACACATTAATAATTTTAGGCATCCATTTAAATCCTAGTGTGTTATATATCCATTTCTGCCATCTATAACTACTCTTTGCTTTAGTCTTAGTGAAAGCACTAGGTGGTACTACATTCTTAGGAGGTGAAACTGGAGCTATAGTGACAGCAATGGTTGCCTTAGAATCTAAAGAAGGCGGTCTACCAAGCACATACTTAGAATGATTAGTGGGCCTAGAGATATTCCGATTCTTAGGATTCCGTAATCGAGAGATTATAGCTTTAGCAACACATTTGTCATGACAATCAGAATTCATACTCTTCCGACAAATAACACAAGGTGCATCAGACTGAATATCGAAAGTACTTAACGGTTTAGCATTCGTTACATCACTATTTCTATTACATTTGCCAGACGTAACATCTATAGTGGAAGCAACATGAGTTTTATTCAGAGTCCTAGGGTGTTCTTCTACTTTAGCATTCCTTATTGATCTTTTCTTAGGTCGCAACTTCCTATTCTTCGATTGAGTGCTCCTAGGCTGTGAAGTGCGGACGTTTGAAAAAGATGCAACTATTCCTGTTTCAGTAGAGGGAAACACATTAGCAACTTGTGATTTGGCAGTGGGAATTCTAGGTTCACGATTACTAAGTGTGACTGGTGCTATTCTCTTAATCACTGTGGGCGGAAGTTGTTCATACTTTCCTAACATTTCCCTTAACTTTGAGATAGTGTGAATCAAATCTTGATTTTCAGAACGAATATTACCAGCAAAATTCATGACTTCTCTAGTGTGAGCAAGATAGTGATCAAGTTCGTTAGATGCTTCATGACGAGTCTTATTGAGCAAATCAAATATGACACCATATTCCTGTTTAACTTTTGAAAGTTCTTGTGCATATTTTGAGATTTGACTTTTCAAAGACACGTTTTGATCATCCAGTTGCTCAATTTTAGGATCAGAAGATTTTGCACTCAACTGAGCGATTTTCTTTTGAAAACTAAGTTGATGATTGTGAATATCTTTTTCACACCAATGAAGACGACGTTTGGCATTGTAAATTTCGTTGAGTAATCGTTTATTTTCAGCTTTTAAAGACTCGATCTGAAGCACATTATCGGTGTTCTCAACAGTTACAACATTTTCAACAATATCAGCAGAGATATAATCAGATGCATATGGCAAAGAATGAAACAACACAACATTATGGATATCAGCACATATAACATCTTCCAAGAGTCGATCAACATCTTTTCTCAACATTTTCTTTTTGCGTTTAGTGTTAGAAATAGATGTTTCTGTTTTCTCGAAAACGTTTTTCATTACCCCAAGTTCCTTATGGAAATCCTTTTCCCAGGCAATTGCACAACTTTTCAAGTTTTTAACATTAGGTAAAAGATTTTTCTGAAAAATGTCTCTTTGTTCTCGCGCCAGAGGCGATTGAAAATGTTCAACTTTGATTTCAGAGCGATATTCTATCTCATGTTGTAAAATTTTGAGGTCAGCCATGAAAATGTCAAAATATCGAAGAATTTTTCGATTTTCAGGTTTTGAGTTTACTTCACTAATTGAAGGTAAAAGACCATAAGTTTGTGCATAATCTGTTTTGGGATTAACATTAGAAGACTCAGGTGTTTTGATGATAACCCTTGGTGTGTTAGAAGAATCCGTTGGTGTGACGAAAGTGACCGCGTTTTTATAATTAAAAGGTTTGTTGTAAACAACGTTTTTTAATTTTGATCGACTCTCGTCTTCTGCATCTAATTCCTCTTGACGATGATATTCAACAACACTCATAACAGTATTATCAATTTTGTATTCTGCACTGGAAACTTCAGGAGTTGGTTTGAATGTTTTTAGTGAAAGCTTTGGTTTGTAATCAGCTAGATTTTTTCCATATCCTTTTGGATTGGGTTTTAAGGTAAACTTTTCAATAGCTGTTACTGATTCACCATGTTTGTAAACAACAGTTTTAAACTCTTTAAGTTTGTTTTGCAACCCGATAATTTCTTCAATAAGGTCATCTACCCGATTCGTTGAATGCTTTTTGTATGCGGAGAACAGTTTTTGACAATTTAACAACTCAGCCTTAGCTTTTTGATTTTCCAAGGTGAGAGCGTTAATTTGCTTTTTATGTTCATGTTTCAGTTGTACTAATTCAGACAACAAAGCATTCTTCGAGGCGGCTAGATCACGCATCTGTTTCTCTAAATATTTTTCGTTTTGATGAGATTTTGCAAAAGCGGCTTCAAAACCTTTTTCACGGTTTTCTTGAGTTTTGAAAAAGTTGAGTTGCATTTGTAAGCATTCAAAATCCTTGGTTAGCAGTGCATTTTTACTTTTTAAGATCTGATTTAATGCAACACATTCAGCAATTTGGGATTGTTGGTCTTTAAGTAACAGAACAAGATCTGGATGAGGCAAAGGTTCAGCGTGTTCAACATGAGTCACAACATGATCATTATTTAGATCCTCAAGTATAACCACGGAGTCAATTTGATTATCAAGGGAAACCATAAGGTCATCTGGATCGTCAAATGTGACTACGGGGTTTATTTGAAAATCGGCAGGATGAGATGTAGATGACTTATTTTGAACATTCTGAGCCGCGCCGGATTCAGATATTGACGGAGATATTAGTTCAGATATGATGATGGTTTGTTCGGGTACCTGAGACAAGCCATCAGTGTCATACACTGGGCCTGTTTCACTCATGTGTAACTCTTGCATATTAGCCATCAACATAACAGCTGCATTGGCCTGCAAGTCCTCCATATCATCATCTGAGTCTGCATCTGCCATAAAGCTCTGTTCTTTGTCTGTGAGAGATCCACCAGCTTCATCCTTAAGAGCCAAAAGTAAAGCCTCTTTGAAATAAGCACTGCCCCTAGTCCTCGGCTTTGGGCATGCATTAGCCAGGTGTCCCTTCTCATTGCAGTTGTAGCATCTAAGACCATTTAACCGATTTTGAGCATTTCCCTGTTCCACCACTTGAGCTCTGTTGTTATTCCTACCCACAGCATTAAACCCTTGACCACCGCCCATCTGACGACCATAATCACGATTCTGAACTTCAACACGTCCATTGTTCACAACAGCTTGAGTCCGTGTGTTAGATGAGGAACGAATATGATTGTTAGATTTGTTGGTGTAACGGCCAAAAGCATTAGCAATCATCACAAATCCTTGTTGCAATGCTTCGAATGGATCGATTTCCTCAGTTGCTTCACTGACATGTGCTTGAGCATTGTTGCTGTATGAAACCAATTGATTTTGTTGAGGTTGTTGCTGTGAAGGTGTGTTTGAAGCAGTTGGTTGAGTTGCTGGTTGAGAGGGATAATTCTGTTGAGCATACAAGGCAAGTTGTTGATTATCCGGATGTGACTGTTTAGCAAATTGAGCACGGAGAATCCTTTCCCGATCAACTTCCTTTTCATGAGGCTTCAAGTAATCGTACAACAATCCATAAGTAGAATGATGCATATTCTTCGCTTGACGGAGAAAAATGACATACTTCTCCCATTCAGGACCAAGACTACTCAGGAACTTAGTATTCACTGCAATTCTTGGCATGATGATGTTGTGTTTATCCAAATCATTGATGATGTCTGAAAATCGATGATGATAGGACTCTAGTGTCTCTCCAGGTTCAATCATGAAGTGTTCATAAGCCAAGTAAATTTTGGATTCCAAATCCTCCTGATTGAGTACAGATCCTTCCATTAGAAGACGAATATGATCCCACATTTTTTGTGCAGTCTTTTGAGCATCAACACTACGAAGAATTGGGTTTGGTAATCCTAAGAGGATGTATTCTATTGCAAGTTCATCAGCTTCATAGTGTAGAAGTTCTGTAGCATTTAGATCTGCAACAGTAGCAATGTTGGTTTGTTCATCTCTTGGTGGAACAGCAGTTGGATCTCCGGGTACAATGACAGTAGGCATCTCAAATGGACCTTCCAAGATAACCTTCTTTAAGAACTTTCCATGTGGCTTCTTCAGATCACAAAACCTGAAGAACCTTATCACCCATTGATCGTAGTTTCCTGGAGTGAGCATTGGAGGTCTATCAAGTGATCCAGCTTCATGAATTGATTGTTGGCTGCTTAAAGCTTCACACATCTTTGCAAACCAAGTGGGTTCCTTCATAGTGTTCCTTGATGGATGTAGATTGAAATCATTTGTGTAGGGTTGAACTTGAAGGCTTGGTGGTGTTTGAACCATTTGTGGTGATGGAATTGCACCAATTTGTGGAGTATGTTGCTGATTAAATTGTTGTTGATAAATAGCTTGTTGTTGATTCCATTGTTGATGTTGTGGAGTTAATTGTTGTTGTTGTTGATGATGATAAGTGTGAGGGAAATAGTTAGAGTATGGTGGTTGAGACATGCTGATAAACTTGTGTAGTAAAATTGGATCTTTGTAGTCGAATGAACCTTTGTTGATGAAGTGTCCTTAGGCGTAGAAAAGACAAGAAACCAAGTAGCACTTATGTGTAAAAACACCAAAAGTTACGCGTAACAATAAGGAGTTACGCGTAGGATTTAGCTTACGCGTAAGTAGGATAAAAGCACTAAAGTTATGCGTAGACAAAAGTTAGGCGTAGAAAGTTAGGCGTAGGATTACCTTATGCGTAGAACTAAGTTTACGCGTAAAGTGAATCTTATGCGTAGGATTTCTACGCGTAAGCTTATGCTTATGCGTAAGTTTAGGGTTTTTGCCCAAATGATCTTTTACACTATCACAGTGTAAAAGATATCCAAAGTCGACGTATTTTCAGACTTATCCAAGTAAGAAAACACAGAATAAACCACGAAAATGAAGATCAACCCAAGGATAATCTTACGCGTAATTTTAGGGTTTTAATACGCGTAGGATTACTCGTAATTTTGATTTTGCCCAAATGTGTTTCTAAACCAGATTTTTGTTATGGAATAGCTTCAATAGTACCAAAAGAACATAAAAGTGTGAAACTTGATGTACCAAAAATGGCTAAACGGGTTACGCGTAGAACGACACCCAAGAACAAAAACACGTTCAAAAACAACTATCCACGCATAAAGTTTGAAACTTTTTGCCAAAAACACGTATTTTAACACCTTAAGACATTGAAAGGACAAGAATCTTGGATTCAAAAGTGTAAAAAAGATGTTTTTAAGCGAACCAAAGTATCAAGGTGCGTTTTAGGCGTAGGACCGAAACCCACTTCAAAAACAAACACGATTCACCCAACTAGTAGGCGATTGATACCAATGTTAGGTCACTAGTTTTACAAACACAAGTAATATAGAAAGGAGATGAGGCGATTGAACAAGAACCAAACACACATACACGATAATAAGAGGCGGTTATGCGTAAGGCATATGTGAAAGGAAATAACTTGAACAACCAACCCTCAAATGAGGGTTTACAAGAGTATTTATAGGAGGGAAGCTAGGGCAACACTCCTAGTTCCCATCCTTTCTTATATGGGCTTGGGCCTAAGCTTATGGGCCTTCTTCATAAGCTAGACCTTAAACAAACATAAAGGCCATAATAAGCTACCTATTACATATGAAATATAAATACTTGAAATACAGTTTAGGAGTGATTCCAACACTATGAAACCCACGTTAAAGTGGTTAATGCCATATCGATTCCTCATGAGTCTTCTAACGTCACTGAAGAGAAAATGAGTGCTCTTGAGAGAAGGATCGATTATCTAATTGAGAGGCAAAGGAGAGCTCCTGAACCAACCCCTCTAGCAATGGTTAATTCCGCTAACTCCGCCAACCACCCAACACCTTTCTCTGAATCACCAAGCCGTGAGCAAAATCTCAATTCCGAACGGCGCTTCCGTTCTACTTCTCCAATACCACTCTCACCGAGCTTTAAGGAACAAATGAGAGAGTACATGGCAGCCCATACGGAAAGATTAGCAAAATTTGAAGAGGAGGTTTATAGGCAAAGGGAGGAAATGCAGGCAAAAATGACGGAGATGATGAACTTGGTAAAAGAGTATACTAAGACGAAGGTTCCCGAGAAGGTGCTAGTGAGAAGCGATGATCACCCTCCCCCCACTTCGTTTGTTAATTCCATTTCCATTGTACCTGAGGAAGATGGAATAGTTGAGAAGAAGGAGACTAAGATAAGCAAGTATAGTGAAAAGGAGGAGGCTGAAACCAATGATGAACCCGAGACCATTGAATACTAACTTAAGCACGAGATTAATAAAAAAAAATTGTTAACCAAGTGAACAACTTTAGGTACAACGAGGTTCTTAGGAAAGCCCTAGAAGGAGAAATAACAGAAAAAGAGTATGACACGATGCCTATGGGACCTATGTATGAGCTGGTTCTAAAAAAACCAGTAACTAAAAAGCGAGAAACCACGGGGAACTTCGTAATACCATGTAGCATAAGTGACATTGATAATATAAATGCCTTAGCCAATCAAGGATCTGATGTAAACATAATGCCACTATCGGTCTAGAATAAGTTGACTAAGGAAGAGCCAACCAAGACCAATCTTAGACTTTCCTTAGCAAATCACACATATGTCTACCCCATAGGAATAGCGGAGGATGTCTTAATTGAGGTGGCCAATATTGTCTATCCGGTGGACTTCTTGATCATAGACATTGAGGAAGATAGAAATATGCCACTCATTCTTGGAACACCTTTTCTGGTCACTGCCAAAGCAACCATCAAATGCGGTGAGGGTATCATGATACTAAAAAGTGGCAAGGGATACGCTAGGATACCTATTGTTCCAAGATATCCTTTGAAGATAATGGAGAAGATTACTGATGAGAATCCACAGGTCCCTAACAATACGGTTAGGAAGAAAATTACAAATGGGAAAAAGGGCTTAGAGACTTCATGGTTCAAGGGCTACATGTGACATTGTGGAAACGCGATAAAAAGTTAGGAAATAATCCTACCTCAATACCACAAACTCAAAAGAACCCTAAGGAATTCTTGGATGGAGAAAAGGTGCTTTTGTATAAATCGAGAATAAAAGCATTAAGAGGAAGAAATAAGCCAAGATGGTTTGGCCCTTATACGGTGAAATAAACTAATCTAAAGAATAAAAGCATTTTAACGTAGGGGGAGAAACGTGATTAAAATGTGATCAAAAAGGTTTAATGATCGTTGTTTGAATCTCAAAAGAGCTCGACTCAGTCGTAACCATTGAATTGACGAGGAATCAAAGTCAGGAAATGTACCATCTCGAGAAAATTTCTATGGACTTGACCAGGACGGGTAATAATTTCAAGCTAGTTCTCTAGTGATGTAAACGTGTCTCGAATCGGTCTAGTTCATTTAAAGTCGACCAATTCAAAAAGTACGAACTCTACCCTCTATGTGCAGATTTCTGTCAAAACTTATAAGCACATGTGAAGGGGGAGTGTTTATGAAAATATAAAACTCTCGGAATGTTTCAAACATGTTTTCTTTCATAAACACTCTGAGAGATTTTCAAGAAATATGGTTTTATGGCAACAATAGGACAGTCATGGAGTTATAAGGTGACTAAGGATAGGAAATCCGTCCTATGATCCGCCAGAGCCGGAGGGATCTACCCAAGGACATCACAAATAGTTTAGAACTAGAAGTCCTTAGGAATGATTGAAAAAAGGAGTAATGTGAGAAAGGAGAAAGAAGGGGTTGAAGAATTAAAAAGAAAAGTATAAGAAAGGGTGAAAAGAAATAGCCCTCCATAATCAACCTTAGGGCAGAAACCGGGTTCAATTCATATGCTACTGGTTGTCACAAAGATGACACTGGTACTGAAGACAAAGACGTCATGGACCCAGTGACGCACTGCACTAAACCTTCTAGCTACTCAATTCCTCTCAAATAGATTTGTTTCATTCTCATTGGGAACCCTACATAATCTATCGACTTTCTCTTAGAGATTGTTGATATTGAAGAAGGAGACCCTCTCCCTAGTCTCCGCTCAAGAAAACCAAAATGCACTATTGAGTCTAGAGCCACGAGATTCACCAAAAGATCTCATAGGAACACTTGACATGACATCGCTTGTTGTTCATCGGTAAGAACACAAGTGATATATTCTAGAGTCCTACGCAGATCTTAGCAATCTCCAGAACATTTATGAGAAGTTTCACATCTGTGATCTTCAGTGATTGAATGAAAACTCCTGCCAGGGTCAACATCAAGCATCCCTGACAGCAGGTCACTTCGGTAACTCCTCGTGGATTACGCTTAGTGTGTCTCAAACGGTCTACAATCGTGGGGTGATGCTTCGGTGTACCTCAGCGACTCATCTGAACTGTAGGTGTATTTCAGTACATCGCGTTATCTCACTTGTGGGACTCCAGTTCAGGAACGACCTCTGTGAGAATTAGAGACGTGTTTTCACACTATGCTGTTAACACCCTCAAAATTCAAACTTGTAAGTGCCGGAATCCGCTTATTACTAACATGTTTTTATGTTTTCTTCTTATGGAAGCTCCGAAGCGGATTGATCGTGCAGATTCTACACATGCTCATACCAACAACACATGAAAGTTCTCATCCTAATCAAAGGCAACTCAAAGTTAAAGATGATTCTTCGTCAATGTCAAAGAATCTACAAAGTGTAAAGACTCGAGAACTTCATCATTGGAAACTCAAAGTCAAATAGAAGTGTGAGCATGGTTGAGAAAGATGTGGAGACACCTAACCAACGAAGTTGACAATGGCAGACAACCACATTATCTGATCACAAAGCATGAAGGAACAAAGAATTAAGACTATTCTATATCTACACGCAAAGTTCAAGCTCAAAGAAATTAAAGACCTAATCAAGTGGAGCATCATTTGAATGACCACCCCTTAGGGGGAGATTGTTAGCCTTAATAGTTTTTATTAGAAGTGATGGTCATTCACATTTAGGAACTTTGTAACGTATGTTAGATATCGTGATAGAATAGTCAACGGGCTCGTGGATTGGGCTAAGATAATTGGTTATAAGTTATGTTAAGCTAGCCATATATCAATCCATGTCCAATCCAATCCAAACGAGCCCATGCCAAGCCCATTTGGGCATCTTCTTCTTGTACTACATAAACCCCTCAAGTATGTCATTTGAGGGGTGTGCTTGAGTGTGAGTGTGTGTGTGTTTCATATGAATATTGTTTTCATCTTCTTTCCTTTATCTCTCTAAACATACATACGAATATCATTCAAGTCACCACTTTCTAACCTTTATCTTTCTTATACGCATAACATACATCTGTTTGTTATACGTGTTTGTGTTGGGTTTGCTTAACGTAGTGATAAGGTATACGTGAAAAAAGGGGCTTTACAATTGGTATCAATCGCCTAACAATGGTTTAGGAGTGTTTGTGTTTGTTTTGAAGTTTTGGTACCATACGAGTAAGGCTCTCGTTTTACATATTTGTCACGCTTAAAGCTTTAATTTTTGCACTTAAAAATTCAAGATTCTTGTGGTTTAAGGTTTATTTGGTGCTAAAGTTTCAGTTTTTTGCAAAAAGTTCGAAGCTTTACGTGTTTTAAATCATTTTTAAGCTCGTTTTTGGTTCGTTGGTCATTTCTACTCGTAAGCTTTCTAAGCACTTTGGGTGAAAAAGGTCAACATTTATGGGTTATTCGAGTGTTTTTAAAGCTGTTTGTGCAAGAGAAATTGTTTGAATCGCTGGAAATTTTTTACGCGTAGGTCAAAACCCTAGTTCTACGCGTAAGAAAGTCAAACTACGCATAAGGTTCTACGCATAACTTTTTGGTGCAGATTCTTCGAGCTATAACGATTACTCAGTGCTTCCCTCACTTGGATAAGTTTGTGGAACACTTCGACTTTTGGATATCTTTTACACTGTGATAGTGTAAAGGATTTTTGGGCAAAACCCTAATCTTACGCATAAGCTTAGTGATTGGTGCCAAACCGTCAAGTTATCTCACACAAGCTAGCCACTTGTGAATGGCTAACCGTAAGAAACTTAAAACAGTTCAGACACCAATGCAATGAAGATCAGGAGGGTATAGTGTTTCCCCAGGTCGTTAAGTCCCAACGAGCTGTGCGAGAATAGTCAAACGAATAGTGATCGAGAGGATTTGAACGGAAAGAGATATGATTGGTTATACCTAAAGAGAAAGTTTATAAACTACAGGGGCTTAAATGCAAATTAAAGAAAATTAAAAAGATAAACTATATTAAATAAATGCTATCACTATTTGCAAAATGATGTTTTTGATTTTTCTTTTATAAAACTTAAATTAAAAACTACGTGACGTACAAAAGAAAATGTAAAACTGAAACAGTATTAATCCTAAAAATATGAAAATGACATTTTTACAAACCTAATGATAAGAGAAAATTTTAAGAAAAAGAAAATTATTTTTAAAACTATTTATCTAATTATTATTAATTAAAAACTATTTTTACTTATTTAATAATAACCTAAATTACAAGAAAATATGAACTTAAGCTAGAAAAATGAAATTATGACTTAGAAAAATCTAAAATAACTAAAGAGAATTTTCAAAACTAATTTTATATTTTTCTGATTATTTTTGTATTTTTTATGAATTAAAAACTATTTAAAACTACTTAAATTGCTAAAAATTACAAATTAAGCTATGAAAAATCTGGAAAAATATTTTTTTGACTTTTTATATTTATCTTAACTTAGGAAAAATGAAAACTTATTTTTTTGAAACTTTTCTGATTTAATTGTATTAAAAGCTAATTAAAAAGGCTTAAAAACTGTTTTAAATGAAGAAAAATAGCAAACTGAACTAGAAAAATCTGAAAAATTCAGGAAAAGCCTAAAATAATATTATGAATCTAAGAAAAATATAAAAACAGTGGGTTATGTGTAAGAAAATGAAACTGCAAAGACAAGTGCTTATAAATAAGCACTAGCAATAAGCAAATGAACACAATAAGCTACCAAACTAAAACAAAAGCTATAATATGTTATAACTACTAGAAAGCAACTAATTATAACTATCCTAAACCTCTAAATTACCAGCTACACAGATTTGATTATTTGAGAATAAGTGCTAAAAACAGTTTGAGGCTACTACTTTTAAGCTTAAGCACAAGCTACCCACTAAGCTGAAATTAAAAAACAGGAGTTGGAACTTACACTAGACCTGGCTAGCTACTTATAAACCAAGGATGAGACCCAGATAAGCTAAACTGAGCTTGTGACAAGCCCTGCAAGTCGCATGTGCACACTCAGTATACACTGAGTGTGTACAGGGGATTTGTGACCATTTTGATAAGCTATTTTGAGACTTGTAAAAAATTACAAAAATCCAACTAAAATCAGATTAAGTAACTAGACCAACTGAAGTTATAAAGCCCAAAATTTCACTTGATTTGAACCAAAATTGAGTCAATGAAAAATCACCCAAGTTAGGCTGAAAACTGGATTTTCAACTTTTGACTATTTGACAGATTTGATATGTTGACTTTTGTGAGATTTAATCTTAAACCATGAGCTGATTATGATGTTTTATGGTGAACTAAGACTAATGAAAGTTATCCTAATGATATCTAAACACAATTCCAGCTTTTGCTTTTTAAAAATCCTAACAGTTATGAAATTAAGACATTTTCAAGTTAATTTTGACTTTGAGAGTTTGCAACTGAGATTTGATGACCAAAATGGTTCAGGTGAACCTAATTGAGACTAAGTAGACAAGTTCTAAGCACAAACGACAACTCAAACTCCAATACTCCTATTGAACCAAACACACCTGTGCACACAGATTTGCAAATTAAAATGAGCCAACTACTGAACTAGCTTGTTTTATTGATTAAACTGAGTTTAATTGTCCTAATTACAACTTAATAAACAGATAAAAACTAATATTAACCACAGATACAGATTATGCAGTGATATTGAAAATGAACTCACATTTGTCCTAGCCACTATGGCTTGAGATTAATCAAACACAGAGCCACTAGCCTATTTATATCAACCCAAATCACTCTAATTCAACCCATTTCCAGCACTGCATCACCCAATTCCATTTCCATTTCCAAATGATGATTCAGTTGACTTTTGTTGACCCAATAACAAATTTGCTTGAAATTGAATTATAAGCTCACAAAAAGCTATAAGTAGCTTATATAAGCTTATTTGCACTTAAAAATAAGCTAGTTGAAGCTTGGACATAAGAATTGGAAACTGAATTTTGCAACAGTGAATATGCAAACATGAAATATTAACACAAACTTGAATTGATACTTGAAAAGAGTTTTAATACACTGAAATAACTAAGTTTGATACAATTAAACTTGATATTACAACTGAGAATCTATTTAAAACTTAAAACGACATACATTTTGAAAAATAAACTAAGTACTCCTTTTTCTCTTGCTTCTTCTTCCTCTTTTTATACACCATAAAGCTTCCACGTGTCCTCTGAGCAAATCCCACTAATAATCTTAACCATTGGATCAGTTTAGTGGTTTATAGCCATTGATGGCTTTTTTGGCGGGAAATGGTATTTTGACAGTTGGAGAGGTTGAGTGCAAGGGGGAGAAGGCATTTAATGCTTCTTGGCTTGGGGTGTTTGGAGGGTAGGAGTAGGGTGATGATGATGGAAAGTGGGTTGGAGTATGCAGGCAGGTGTGATGATGGAGAAGGGAACCCGTGACTTGGAGGGAAAAGGGGTGAGTCAAACTGGGTTTGACTGGGTATATTAAAAGGGAAGGGGGTTAAAAGTGGCAGGGGGGTCACAAGGTTAATATGGCAGGGGTCCAAAGGGTTTTGACAAGGTCCAAGGTCCATGGTTTAGGAGAATAATAACAAGGACTTGTTTTGCAATTTATGAAAGATCAAGGACCAAGGCTGCCAATCTTGTAAAGTTGTTCCAAGGGACCAAAAGTGACAAGTTTCAATAGTACAAGGACCAAGATGGACATTTTCAAATTTCCAAGGACTATTTTTGACAATTTTGAAACTTGAAGGACCAAACTTGTAATTTCTCAAAACTTTTGAAATTTTTCACCAAAGGACTAATTTTGACAACTTATGATTTTAAAAGGACCTTTGGTGACTTTTCTTTTGAAATAAGTGCTCAGGGACTATTTCTGACAACTTTTGAAACTTGGGGGACTGAAACTGCCAATTATGCAAACTTAGCTCATTTTTCATCTGATTTTAAGCATTTTGCATCTTGAAACATATAAAACGCAATTTTGAGATATTTTCAGTATTTTGATGCATTTCTGAGCATTTTTAAGTGTTTTGCAGTTCAGATTTAACCAAAAATGATGAGTATTTACACACTCATCAATCCCCCACACTAAACTATTGCTAGTCCCTAGCAATCTTTTGAGAAAAACTTAATGGATTTGAATCTCTTTACCAAAAGCCATTACTTCTGGAGTAGCCAAATGTTTCAGTTCAAGTAAGAACTATGGTACACTGATAACCATGTGATTTTGAGCAAACCACCAGCTTCCAACGGATTTGATTTGTCTTTACCAGAAGCCGTTTGCTTCTGGACTAGCCAACTCTTAGATAAATTATCAATATTATCTTTGGTGAGCTGATTACCAATTATGGTTTTTCCACTGCCTTTACCACAAGCCATAAACTTGCGGGCTAGCCAACTCTTCACTAATTAAAGATATGGTGAGCTGAATACCATACAATTTTGGGCAAATTGCAAGCCGTCAACGGATTTGAGATATCTTTACCAAGAGCCGTTTGCTCCTGGATTAGCCAATCCTTTTGTTTATTAGACATGGTGGACTGATAACCGTAAGTTGAGTAAGTGCAAAACACTTACTCCAAAAAAAATTTTGGCCAAAAATGGAGGAATTAGGCGGTGTAATTACATGATAAAATTCGTGAGAATTCCCCCCCACACTAGAAATGAATATTGCCCTCAATATTCAAAGTACCGGCGGTTATGCCAAAACATAGAACGTAAAAGGGAAATACTACGGCCATTTTTTTTTTTTTTTTTTTTTTTTTTTTTTTTTTTTAGAAACTCTTATATATATACACAACATGTGGGGCAACTCCCCCACACTAGGGTGGTACACACGGGTGAAAACCCATGTAGCATGCTACAGTTTTTGATTCCCGAGTCGCTAGCTTGACTCGATCCCCGCATTCATTGGTTCATGGGGAAAGTTTGTAGATCCGGGACAACCACAGGAGGAATGTCCTCTCCAAAATAGTGCTTCAACCGATGACCATTCACTTTAAAGTTTGGACCATCGGGTTGAGATAACTCAATAGTTCCATATGGGAATACTTTAGTGATGGTAAATGGTCCAGACCAGCGGGATTTTAATTTTCCCGAGAAAATCTTCAATCTTGAGTTGAAAAGAAGGACTCGATCACCGACGTTGAATACGCGGTTTTTGATTTTTGAGTCATGAATCTTCTTTGTCTTTTCTTTGTAGATCAAAGAGTTCTCGTATGCTTGATCACGGAGTTCATTTAATTCATTCATTTGAACTTTCCGGTGATCACCAGCTGTCTGAATATCAAAGTTGGCATGCTTCAAGGCCCAGTATGCCTTGTGCTCAAGCTCAACCGGTAGATGACATGCCTTTCCGTACACAAGCTTGTATGGAGTACACCCGATGGGTGTTTTATAAGCTGTACGGAAGGCCCAGAGTGCGTCATCTAGCTTATCCGACCAAGAGGCATGGTTTTCGCCAACTGTCCTTTCCAAGATTCTTTTAATCCCCCGGTTGGAAACTTCCACTTGCCCACTTGTTTGGGGGTGGTACGCAGTAGAGAGACGGTGAGTTACACCATACTTTTGCATGACTCTATCAAATTGGTCATTGCAAAAATGCGTACCACGATCACTGATTATAGCTCGTGGAGTTCCAAACCTAGCAAAAAGAGATTTTAAGAATTTCACAACAACTCGGGCATCGTTGGTAGGTAAAGCTTTTGCTTCAACCCATTTTGACAAATAGTCAACGGCCACGAGTATGTATTTATTACCGCGAGAAGAAGGAAATGGCCCCATAAAGTCAATGCCCCAGATGTCAAAAATCTCACACACTTGAATGGCGTTTTGCGGCATTTTATTTCTTTGTGAGATATTCCCGTGACGTTGACAAGCGTCACAGGTTTTGACAAATTCATGGGCATCCTTGTAAATAGTGGGCCATTAGAATCCGGAATCAAACACCTTCTTGGCGGTGTATCTGGGGCTATGATGCCCCCCAGTAGGTCCAGAATGGCAAGCCTTGAGAATGTCATTGGCTTCCTGACCATACACACATCCCCTGATGACTTGATCCGCACAAATTTTGAATAAGTAGGGGTCGTCCCAGAAGTAATGTTTTACATCTTTAAAGAATTTGTTTTTCTGTTGGGACGACATCCCTTTCACCACAAAGTTACCCGCATGGTAATTTGCAAAGTCAGCAAACCATGGGGTAGAAGAGTCTCCACGAAAAGAAACCACATTGAGTGTTTCGAGAGGAAATGTTTCGTTTATTTCCTTTTTCTCGAACACATATTGGTGAGGGTTTTCTAGACGGGATAGATGATCAGCAGCCAAGTTCTCAGCTCCTTTTTTATCACGTATAATGATATCAAATTCTTGTAGGAGGAGAACCCAACGGAGCAATCTCGGCTTTGCATCTTGTTTTGCAAAGAGATATTTGAGAGCCGAGTTATCCGTATACACCACGCATTTGGTCAAGATAAGGTATGGCCGAAACTTCTCAAACGCATACACCACAGCTAATAATTCTTTTTCTGTAGTGGTGTAATGGGTTTGAGCTTCAGTCATAGTTTTACTTGCGTAGTGGATAGGCTGAAAATGCTTGGTTTTGCGTTTCCCCAGGACTGCACCGATAGCAAAATCACTTGCATCGCACATGAGCTCAAAGGGTAAATCCCAGTCGGGGGCAACTAAGATGGGTGCTTCCGTAAGCTTTTTCTTCAATGTTTCAAAAGCTTCGATGCACTCAGGTGAGAAGATAAAAGGAGCATCTTTTTCAAGAAGATGGGTCATAGGCCGAGCGATTTTGGAAAAATCTTGTATGAATCTACGATAAAACCCGGCATGACCAAGAAAACTCCTAATACCTTTGACGGTAGTAGGATGAGGCAATTTGGCAATAACATCAACTTTTGCTCTATCTACCTCAATCCCGTTTTTGGAAATCTTATGGCCAAGGACTATGCCTTCTTTGACCATAAAGTGGCTCTTCTCCTAATTTAGACAAAGATTGGTGTCTTCACACCTTTTTAGCATTTTATCTAAATGGGAGAGGCATGTTTGAAATGAGTCCCCAATGACCGAGAAGTCATCCATAAACACCTCCATTGTTTCCCCGATCATGTCGTGGAAAATTGCCATCATACATCGTTGGAACGTGCCAGGAGCATTAGATAAGCCAAAAGGCATACGTCTGTAGGTAAACGTTCCGTATGGGCAGGTGAATGTGGTCTTTTCTTGATCCAGCGGATCAATGGGGATCTGAAAGTAACCCGAGAAACCATCAAGGAAACAATAGTATTCGTTCCCTGCTAATCTCTCAAGCATCTGATCCATGAAGGGTAGAGGAAAATGGTCTTTATGGGTGGCTTCGTTTAACTTGCGATAGTCAATGCACACACGCCACCCCGTAACCAATCGAGTTGGAATTAACTCGTTTTCTTCATTTGTGACAACAGTAATGCCACCCTTTTTAGGAACGCAATGAATTGGGCTAACCCAAGGACTATCAGAGATCGGGTAAATTAAACCGGCATCAAGAAGTTTGAGAACTTCTTGTTTGATAACCTCATGAATCTTAGGATTCACCCTTCTCTGATGTTGGACTGCTGGTTTGAAGTCATCCTCCATTAAGATTTTGTGAGTACAAAATTCAGGGTTGATACCCTTAATGTCAGAGAGTTTCCAAGCAATTGCTTGCTTGTGTGACTTCAAGACCTTTATGAGAGCAGTTTTCTCCTCCTCAGTTAAGTCTTTAGCAATTATGACGGGTAATTTATCATCACCCTCCAAGAATGCATACTCAAGATGAGGAGGTAGGTCCTTAAGTTCAACCTCGGGAAATTCTTCAGTAGATGTTTGTACTGATTTGATTTCCTCAATTGTGATTTCTTTCGGAGGGAGTGAAGGTAATGGATCTTCATTTAACAATTGCTCAAGATAAAGAATATCCCCTTCCGAATCATAAACACCATCAATTCCAGGCGGAATTGATTCATCACTAGCAAGAAACTCATCGATCTCTTCTAGAAAGAAGTCACCTCCCTCAAACGGAGTGAGATAGGGGGAAGAGTCGGCAATGATAGGTTGAGAAGATGTGGTGGATTCACCACTCACAGAATTATGAAGATAACCAAGAAACTCTTGAGAGTACTCCTCTGAAGCAATATCAATTAAATCGACTCGATTAACTGATTCAGTATCATAATTTGAGGAGTACCTCGAAGTTTGATCAAGGTTAAAGGTAACAGCTTCATTACCCACACGTAACGTGATTTCTTGCTCAAATACACCAATAAGAGCACGGCCCGTTCTCAGGAATCCTCGTCCAACAATGAGGGGAACCCGAGGATCGGCATCGAAATCAACAACCACCAAGAGGACGTGATATAGAACGATTTGCAAGCTCAAGAGTCATGCAGGTAGGAACAAGTTCTGGAAGAGAAAGCTTCTTCCACACTGAATAAGGCATCAGATTGATGCTTGCACCAAGATCGGCAAGGGCAAAGCATTCAATCATCCCTGGAAAAACACAAGGAAGAAGAAATTTTCTAGGATCTCCAAGCTTCTCGGGAAGCTTCTTTAACAGAACTGCTGAGCAGTTCTCGTTCAAAGGAGTTTTAGCCATTTCAAACAGTTTTTCCTTATTGCTTAACACGTGTTTGAGAGTTGATGCAAACTTGGGCATCAGCATGATAGCATCCGCAAAGCTTATGTCAAAATGTAGCTCTTGGAAAATTAGAAAAAAATTTTCCATTTGATGACTGGCTTTTTCGCGGAGCTTTTGCTCATTTAAACGTGAGGGGTAAGGAATAGAAGTTTTGGATTTGGGGTTGCCAACTGGAGGTTCAAAAACAACTCCAGGTTTGGTCTTGGGTTTCGGGACAACCTGAGGATGGACATTGTTGGTACCTCCGTTATTAGTAGGAAGTTCCTTGTCCTTTGTCGCCTCAGGTTCACTTTCCACTACCTTCGGGAGAGAAGAAGAAGAGGTAGTAGGAATAGCGGGTCCATCATAAGAAGCACCACTTCTGGTTGTGATCGCCTTTGCATCGCCCCTCGGATTAGCGATCGTGTTGCTAGGTAAAGTACCTGAGCCCGAGGGTCGATCATTTAAAGACTTCTTAATGTCAGAAATCTGGCTAACCAACAACCTATTCATTTCCTCTTGGGATTTCATGAATTGTTTCAACAACTCATCAGATGATGGTCCAGTTGGAACAATGGCTTGATTTTGCACAGGAAAATTCTGGCCTCTATTGTTTGGATTAGGGCCTTGATTTTGGAAATTTCCTTGATTATTGCCATGAAAATACCCTGGGTTGAAATTTCCCTGACCTGGGTTTCTATTGAAATTTCCTTGGTGTTGGAAATTTTGATTTTGATTTTGAAAACCGTTGTTTGGACTAAAATTACCTTGGTTTTGAAAACCTTGGTTTGGTCTATTTTGATTTTGATTACGGTTTTGGTTGAAACCGGGAGGTCCAGGGTAGTGGTTAGGACGGTGGTTCGGGTCTATAGGAGCACGATAGTGGTTGCCTCCTGGATTAGAAATCCCGCCCACAGCATTAGCTTCAAAAGGGTTACCGTCGGTGGCCATACAGTTGTAGTAGGCATGGGGGCCACCGCAAGTAACACAGACTTCCACTTTCTTAACTTCAGCAGGAGGTGAAGTTTGTGGAAAAGAAACTTTCTTTTGGTTGGAGAGAACCAAAGCTTGAATTGCTTCCGTGAGTTTGTCAATCTTAGCATCGGTGCTAGATTGACTTACGGGCGATGAAGTAGAAGGACCAACACTGACTTGGGAAACAACCGGCTTGCTTCGTGCAGTGCGGACTTTAGACTTGTTTTCAATGATCGCTAAAGCTTCTTTGACAGTTTTGCTCAAGAAATTTCCTCCAGCGGAAGAATTGAGAGAATCTTGATCAGATTGACTCACTCCATTATAGAAAGTATCGAGTTGCATCAACTCGGAGAAACCGTGGTGAGGACATTTGCGGAGCAACTCCTTAAAACGATCCCACGATTCACTGAAGGATTCATCAAACTTTTGTGTAAACTTGATGATTTCATTTTTAAGACTCGTGGTTTTGGAAGGTGGATAAAACTCAGTCACAAATTTCTTCACCAGGTCTTCCCATGTCTCAATTGATTGAGGGGGTTGTTTTTCAAGCCAAATCCGGGCTTGCCCCTCAAGAGAAAATGGGAACAGAAGAAGCTTGACAGCATCAGTAGGGACATTTTTGTATTTGATGGTAGATGCAATCTTGTTAAACCATCGAATATGAGCATGAGGATCATCCCGCTCAAAACCATAGAATTGACTTGAGGTTACAAGATTCAGTAACCCGGTTTTGAGTTCAAAATTTTCAGCCACAATGGCTGGGATAACAATAGCATCTCCATACCCGTCGATGGGTGCCTGGAGAAGCTCACACATAGGGCGTTCTTCCGCCATGATAACGGAAGTAGTGTGAGCAGTCCGGATCTCAGATCCGACTGATGGGGCAGAAAGTCTACGGACACGCCTTCTTGGAATCTTGACAAGCTCACGAAATGGGCTTACAGATCTAGAAGAGCGAGTGCGCATACACTAGAGTTAACTCTAAGAAATCTCAGAGTCAAGGAAAGGAACGGGAATTATGAAAGTGAATTATGAAAATGGGGTAAGAAGAATCTTTTTGGGTTTTCAGGTTTTGAGAAGTATATATAACAACAAATCCAATTAAAACAAAATCGAGGCAAAACAACAGTGAACTTAAACCAATAATCACAAGATGAATGGCTTCTTTGAAAAAGGTACACCACTCACAAGGACAGAAAGGCAAGTTTTAAGTCTTTGGTTCGGGAACTTATTATGGTCGTACCCCCAGTTAGGTAGTACACTGCCTTGGTTTGCGGTGGTAATCTTTTATGTTGTTATTATTAAAGAAAACGACAAATCTTTTTGTATTTTTATCTTTGATACATATATAGAAACAAAAGGAAAATATTTTTGTGTTTTATACGTTTTAAGCTGTTTTTGGGTTTTTGGATTTTTAATAAGAAAATATATATAAATATAGATAGATGGTATGAACAAAGAGTGAATATTCAAATCACTAATCTGCTAGACGGAGGATAATTAGCACAGCTCCCCGGCAGCGGCGCCAAAATTTGATTGGTGCCAAACCGTCAAGTTATCTCACACAAGCTAGCCACTTGTGAATGGCTAACCGTAAGAAACTTAAAACAGTTCAGACACCAATGCAATGAAGATCAGGAGAGTATAGTATTTCCCCAGGTCGTTAAGTCCCAACGAGCTGTGCGAGAATAGTCAAACGAATAGTGATCGAGAGGATTTGAACGGAAAGAGATATGATTGGTTATACCTAAAGAGAAAGTTTATAAACTACAGGGGCTTAAATGCAAATTAAAGAAAATTAAAAAGATAAACTATATTAAATAAATGCTATCACTATTTGCAAAATGATGTTTTTTATTTTTCTTTTATAAAACTTAAATTAAAAACTACGTGACGTACAAAAGAAAATGTAAAACTGAAACAGTATTAATCCTAAAAATATGAAAATGACATTTTTACAAACCTAATGATAAGAGAAAATTTAAAAAAAAAGAAAATTATTTTTAAAACTATTTATCTAATTATTTATAATTAAAAACTATTTTTACTTATTTAATAATAACCTAAATTACAAGAAAATATGAACTTAAGCTAGAAAAATGAAATTATGACTTAGAAAAATCTAAAATAACTAAAGAGAATTTTCAAAACTAATTTTATATTTTTATGATTATTTTTGTATTTTTTATGAATTAAAAACTATTTAAAACTACTTAAATTGCTAAAAATTACAAATTAAGCTATGAAAAATATGGAAAAATATTTTTTTGACTTTTTATATTTATCTTAACTTAGGAAAAATGAAAACTTATTTTTTTGAAACTTTTCTGATTTAATTGTATTAAAAGCTAATTAAAAAGGCTTAAAAACTGTTTTAAATGAAGAAAAATAGCAAACTGAACTAGAAAAATCTGAAAAATTCAGGAAAAGCCTAAAATAATATTATGAATCTAAGAAAAATATAAAAACAGTGGGTTATGTGTAAGAAAATGAAACTGCAAAGACAAGTGCTTATAAATAAGCACTAGCAATAAGCAAATGAACACAATAAGCTACCAAACTAAAACAGAAGCTATAATATGTTATAACTACTAGAAAGCAACTAATTATAACTATCCTAAACCTCTAAATTACCAGCTACACAGATTTGATTATTTGAGAATAAGTGCTAAAAACAGTTTGAGGCTACTACTTTTAAGCTTAAGCATAAGCTACCCAATAAGCTGAAATTAAAAAACAGGAGTTGGAACTTACACTAGACCTGGCTAGCTACTTATAAACCAAGGATGAGACCCAGATAAGCTAAACTGAGCTTGTGACAAGCCCTGCAAGTCGCATGTGCACACTCAGTATACACTGAGTGTGTACAGGGGATTTGTGACCATTTTGATAAGCTATTTTGAGACTTGTAAAAAATTACAAAAATCCAACTAAAATCAGATTAAGTAACTAGACCAACTGAAGTTATAAAGCCCAAAATTTCACTTGATTTGAACCAAAAATGAGTCAATGAAAAATCACCCAAGTTAGGCTGAAAACTGGATTTTCAACTTTTGACTATTTGACAGATTTGATATGTTGACTTTTGTGAGATTTAATCTTAAACCATGAGCTGATTATGATGTTTTATGGTGAACTAAGACTAATGAAAGTTATCCTAATGATATCTAAACACAATTCAAGCTTTTGCTTTTTAAAAATCCTAACAGTTATGAAATTAAGACAGTTTCAAGTTAATTTTGACTTTGAGAGATTGCAACTGAGATTTGATGACCAAAATGGTTCAGGTGAACCTAATTGAGACTAAGTAGACAAGTTCTAAGCACAAACCACAACTCAAACTCCAATACTCCTACTGAACCAAACACACCTGTGCACACAGATTTGCAAATTAAAATGAGCCAACTACTGAACTAGCTTGTTTTATTGAATATAACTGAGTTTAATTGTCCTAATTACAACTTAATAAACAGATAAAAACTAATATTAACCACAGATACAGATTATGCAGTGATATTGAAAATGAACTCACATTTGTCCTAGCCACTATGGCTTGAGATTAATCAAACACAGAGCCACTAGCCTATTTATATCAACCCAAATCACTCTAATTCAACCCATTTCCAGCACTGCATCACCCAATTCCATTTCCATTTCCATTTCCAAATGATGATTCAGTTGACTTTTGTTGACCCAATAACAAATTTTCTTGAAATTGAATTATAAGCTCACAAAAAGCTATAAGTAGCTTATATAAGCTTATTTGCACTTAAAAATAAGCTAGTTGAAGCTTGGACATAAGAATTGGAAACTGAATTTTGCAACAGTGAATATGCAAACATGAAATATTAACACAAACTTGAATTGATACTTGAAAAGGGTTTTAATACACTGAAATAACTAAGTTTGATACAATTAAACTTGATATTACAACTGAGAATCTATTTAAAACTTAAAACGACATACATTTTGAAAAATAAACTAAGTACTCCTTTTTCTCTTGCTTCTTCTTCCTCTTTTTATACACCATAAAGCTTCCACGTGTCCTCTGAGAAAATCCCACTAATAATCTTAACCATTGGATCAGTTTAGTGGTTTATAGCCATTGATGGCTTTTTGGCGGGAAATGGTATTTTGACAGTTGGAGAGGTTGAGTGCAAGGGGGGAGAAGGCATTTAATGCTTCTTGGCTTGGGGTGTTTGGAGGGTAGGAGTAGGGTGATGATGATGGAAAGTGGGTTGGAGTATGCAGGCAGGTGTGATGATGGAGAAGGGAACCCGTGACTTGGAGGGAAAAGGGGTGAGTCAAACTGGGTTTGACTGGGTATATTAAAAGGGAAGGGGGTCAAAAGTGGCAGGGGGTCACAAGGTTAATATGGCAGGGGTCCAAAGGGTTTTGACAAGGTCCAAGGTCCATGGTTTAGGAGAATAATAACAAGGACTTGTTTTGCAATTTATGAAAGATCAAGGACCAAGGCTGCCAATCTTGCAAAGTTGTTCCAAGGGACCAAAAGTGACAAGTTTCAATAGTACAAGGACCAAGATGGACATTTTCAAATTTCCAAGGACTATTTTTGACAATTTTGAAACTTGAAGGACCAAACTTGTAATTTCTCAAAACTTTTGACATTTTTCACCAAAGGACTAATTTTGACAACTTATGATTTTAAAAGGACCTTTGGTGACTTTTCTTTTGAAATAAGTGCTCAGGGACTATTTCTGACAACTTTTGAAACTTGGGGGACTGAAACAGCCAATTATGCAAACTTAGCTCATTTTTCATCTGATTTTAAGCATTTTGCATCTTGAAACATATAAAATGCAATTTTGAGATATTTTCAGTATTTTGATGCATTTCTGAGCATTTTTAAGTATTTTGCAGTTCAGATTTAACCAAAAATGATGAGTATTTACACACTCATAAGACTTACGCGTAGAACACTTTACGCTTAAGTATTTACTTACGCCTAAGCTTGTCTTACGCATAACTAAATCTTACGCATAAGTTTTTCTACGCCTAACTTTAAACTTACGCATAAGCATTTCCTACGCCTAAGGAATCCTACGCCTAAGCCATCCTACTCGTAACCATATCCTACTCGTAACTTTCTTGGTCTACGCATAAGCTTTAAAAAAAAAAAAAAAATCAATTTTTTGGCGGGAAAATTTGAGTAAAATTTAATTTTTAGAGGAGACTAAACGTTCAATTTTTACGCGAGATTCAAATTTTGGTTTAACTGTGAAAATTTTGGTCAAAAATTCAAATTTTTGGACCCAAATTCAAATTTTTTCGGTCAAATTTGGCGTCAAAATTGTCATAACTCAAATTTTTCATACGACCTTAGAATTGATTTTTATAGTGAATTTCAAATTTTGGGCGAAAAATTTTTACGACCAAGGTTACGAGTACGACTTTCAGAAAAACTTCAAACCGAGCTTAATCTTCATCAACCACAACTCCTTTATCGTTGAATCGATCCTACATCAACTTTATCATACATACCTTCCTCAATGGCAACTCTAGCAGATCGTCTCAAAACTGCTTTCTTTGATTCATTCTTCAATGACCTAAACATTAGTCCAACTACACCAAATAACAACAACCAATGGATTTCATCGTATAATCTGCAGTTTGCTCAACCAAGTATGCATATGGGTCAAGGAGGACAAATGGTTGATGTTATTGGGAATCAGAATGGATTTGCTACGGGTATACAAATGGGGAATCAGATGCAATATGCAGGACTGTTTGTTGGACATCAAGGGGGTCAGATTGTGAATCAGAATATGGGATATCAAAATGGGAATAACTGTTTTATGACTTCTGCTCAAAATGCTACTTCCGAACATCAAAGCCAAAATTCAGGTTATTTTGATTCAGAATCTAGGGTCAAACGACTGACGAAGCTTGAAAGGCTCAAGTACATGTTGATGTTAGCACAGAAAGAAGAGTCGGGAATTGAATTGACTGATGCAGAATACGAATTCATGAATCCAGGACGGGCAGATAAAGCAATCAATACTGTTAACTCCAGTCATACAATCAATCAGCAGGACACAACATCAAGTGCTACTTTTGACTCACCTCCCGTCTATGACACAGATCCACTCAATGAGGTACCAAATTATAGTAATGTTGCTAATTCGTTTACTCATGAGAAGCCACATTCTGTGTCTCCCGAACCTTATTATGACACATATGTGGGGGAGCAAGTTAATAGCAATGTTAACTCTGAAACTCCATATATGGATCCTAACGGAGGTCAAGTTGCACAGAATGGTGCTAAGGATGAGGAAACACGTGCTTACTTTGAAACATTAATCAATAATTGTGGTATTGAGATTGAGAAAGTTAGAAAGGTCAGTCGCGACGTTAAGGCCGCGAATGTGAAATTGACCGCTGAGCTTGAGAGTTACAAGGGGAATGCAAAAGCTTTTGAATTTCACAAAAACAAAGAGTCAGAATTAGAAATTGGTTATCGAGATTCTGTTTTAAGAGAAAAAGAATTGCAAATCAAGTATAACACACTAGATGTGAATTTGAACTTGAAAATTAAATATTTAAAAAAGGAAATTTTTTATCTAAATGACCAACTTTCTAAACAAAAAACAATGTTTTCTGATCTTGAAAAAGAGAAGAAACAGGTGATTACTGATTTTTTAAAACGAGAAGATTCTCTTCTTGATGAAATTCTTGATAAAGATGAAAAAATCAAAAAATTAGAAAATTTGCTTGTTACAACGGGTCATTCAGCTAAATCAACTAATATGCTGATTAATCAAACAAATCCGTATTTTCATACAACTCAAAAAATGGCCCTTGGTAACACACCTCCTTGTTTCCTCAAGAAAGCTCAGAAAGAACAGAATGTGTTGAACAATGGAAAACTTTTGCATGAACCCATAATTGTTCATGATTCTCTTGAAACGGTAGAACTATCTGAGGAGAGTAGATCAAAAATGAAACAAAAGAATCCAGATCTAAAGCCAATTGATTATAACAAATGGAACAAAATTAATGGAATTACTTTTGTTAATCAAAAAGAAAAGTCAAAGTTTTCCATCACACCAAGTGTTTCAAACAAAGAGTCAACACCAGTTTCAAAATCTGTTTCAAAACCAGTAGTTGTCTCAAAATCTCTTTCGAACATTGAACAAATGTCTTCAAACAATCCTTTTAACACAAGTGATGCTAGAAGTATTTTAGAAAATGTGAAAACTAGAATTGCGGGACTTCAAGAGACTGTTAAAACTAAAACCCGTATTACACCTAATAACTGGTTTTCTAGTTTTGATATCGAACAGAGAAAGTTTTTTGAAACAGAAATTGCCCCTCAGCTGAATGCCATCAGTGCAAGGGTAATTCATTTTGAACAAGCATTTTTGAAAGAAACAGTTGACTTTGTCAAGGACCATAAATCCCTGGTAAAGCAAGCTAATAAAAGTGTTGAACACATCAATGTTTTGGAAAATCTAAATGATTCTCTCTTCGAAGATGTTATGACTACCGATATCATGTCCATTATTTTACAAACATATTCTGTTGAAGATCATGAAAGACTCCAGTCTGAGACCTCCGCAATTGTTTCAAAATATGAAAATGCTCTTGAAAAACTTGAAAAAGAAAACGTGTCCTATTTTAAACAACTTGATCGAAAAACAAAGGAATGCAAGTATGACAAACTGTCGTATGAGCGTGCCTACAAGGACATGCAAGAGCAAAATGATCTTTTGAGAGTTCAGCTGGAAAGTCTAAAAGGAAAGGCTGTGGATACTAAGTTTGCAAAACCATTGACTGAGGAGAAAACAAATGTTCCCAAACCGGTTTTCAAACCAAAAATGTCTATTTATCAGTTTCCTCCAAAAGTCAATGAGAAAAATGATTTGTCAAATACAGTCACTCCACAGACTTTGCCTATTAAAAAGAGAATTATCAACGGTTTTGACAAAGAAAAAACAGTTGCTGAAACACCAAAAGTTATTTCACCTGGCATTTCTAGGAATAGTACACGGAATGTGACCAAAAATCCAGTTAAAGAATCTGTCGGTTCTAACAACATGGTCAACAATCACTATCTAGAAGAATCTAGGAAAAAGGCACAGACTCGAAAAGACGGAATTTTAGGTGCAACATCTAGGGTGATGAATTCTACAAGATTTCAAGGCACTGCTAGTAGTAGTAAACCATTACCTAGGAACACTCTACACAAGACTAGGGATTGGCTTGCATCTAAGAGTAGTTGCGCAAAAGAAAATGCTATGCCCTTAGAAAACAACACCAGGAATTCTAAGTCGTTTTCGAACAAGAATCAATTTCCAAAAGACTGTAGTGAAAAAGTTAAAGCTGCTGTTTTAAACAAGAATATTGAATTTGTCTGTACTACATGTAAAAAATGTGTCTTTTCAGCTAATCATGATGCATGTGTCTCACAATATCTCAAGAAAGATAATTCTTGTGCCAAGGCACAATCCACTAAGACACCAAATAAAAACAAGCCCGTTGATAAAAAGACAAACAAAAAGACACCAAATAGGACGATCTCTTCAGGAAGTAGTTTTTCCAAAAATGAGTCTTCCGCTGCATCTGATAAGAAAACAACTCCTCGATCTTACCTTCGGTGGATACCCACGGGCAAAGTTTTCAACAAATTAGGTCTTAGGTGGATTCCCACAGGAAAGATTTTAGATACTTGCACCAACACAGATAATAGTGAAAATCATCAGGATAAGGAAGTCGAAACCACTACAACCGTTGATAGTGATCACCCTCACCGTGAGGAAACATATACTTCTAACACTGTTATTTGTAAAAATTCTTCTTCTGTGGATGCAGGTACTTGTAAAAGTGTTGAAGATTCATATACCCCGTGTGGTAAAGAAGAACTTTATGCCAATTTCGCATGTGGAAATCCTTTTCTAGTTCCACTCTTATCTCCACTTTTACTTGTCCCAACTTAATTTCTCTTTCTTCAAATCTTCTTTGTAAATATTTTTGAAAAACAAAATACAAAATTTGAAAAACCAACAAAAGCAAAATATAAAAATATAAAACTTTCAAAAAATTCAAAAACAATATAAAATCAAAAATCCAAAAATATTCTTCTCACGACATGTCTCTCGTATAATCGATATTCTGTACGTTTCTAGAAATTTCATTCAACAATGATACGAACATGTACAGATTCTTGAGCGAGAGTTCTTTAAATGTTTTCTAAAACATGTCGTTTCTCAAAAATTTCTTCAATAATGGCTTTCGTATACTTCAGTACGAAACCCGGACTTCAACATAATGGCTTCTAGACACATCAGTTCAGGACCCGCGCTTCAAAGAAAGGAAAGTGCTTAACCAAAATTAAAGGTTTTAAAATATTTTTCAAGCACTTCTCCTAAAAACAATGGCTTGTAAGTATTTCCGCTTGCAACCCGATCTCTAAAGAAAGGAAAGTGCTACGCAAAATCGATTTTCATAAATATCGAGCACTTATCCTAAAACAAATGAAGATAATTCTTCTTCAATATCTTCAAAAGATTTTTTTAAATCTTAATCTTGCGTACCATTGATTCGAAATTTTTCAAAAAGATTTTTTCAAAATCTCTCACATTTGGTACCAAGATAACTCCCTCTAAACCCTTAATTGATTCCAAATTTTCTGTAAGAAAAATATGCTTTCTTTAAGAGGGAGTATAAAATCAAAATTGTTCCAAAATTCATGCTAAATCAGTTTCTCTCCAAATGTTTTTCGAAAAACATATCTTTTAATCATTTTGTTTCAAAAACATCATAGATATGCTATTTTTGAGGGGGAGAAACGTGATTAAAATGTGATCAAAAAGGTTTAATGATCGTTGTTTGAATCTCAAAAGAGCTCGACTCAGTCGTAACCATTGAATTGACGAGGAATCAAAGTCAGGAAATGTACCATCTCGAGAAACTTTCTATGGACTTGACCAGGACGGGTAATAATTTCAAGCTAGTTCTCTAGTGATGTAAACGTGTCTCGAATCAGTCTTGTTCATTTAAAGTCGATCAATTCAAAACGTGCAAACTCTACCCTCTCTGTGCAGATTTCAGTTAAAACAATATAAGCACGTGTGAAGGGGGAGTGTTTCTGAAAAACAAAACTCTCAAGGTGTTAACAAAATGTTTTGATAATCATAAACACGTTGAGAGATTTTCAAGAAAAATGGTTTTATGGCAACAATAGGATAGTCATGGAGTTATAAAGTTACAAAGGATAGGAAATTCGTCCTATGATCCGCCAAAGCCGGAGGGATCTACCCAAGGACATCACAAATAGTTTAGAACTAGAAGTCCTTAGCTATGATTGAAAAAAGGAGTAATGTGAGAAAGGAGAAAGAAGGGGTTGAAGAATTAAAAAGAAAAGTAATGAAAAAAGGTGAAAAGAAATAGCCCTCCATACTCAACCTTAGGGCAGAAACCGGGTTCAATTCATCTGCTACTGGTTGTCACTAGATGACACTGGTATTGAAGACCAAGACGTCATGGACCCAGTGACGCACTGCACTAAACCTTCTAGCCACTCAATTCCTCACAAAAGGGATTTGTTTCATTCTCACTGGGAACCCTACATAATCTATCGACTTTCTCTTAGAGATCGTTGATATTGAAGAAGGAGACCCTCTCCCTAGTCTCCGCTCAGGAAAACCAAAATGCACTATTGAGTCTAGAGCCACGAGATTCATCAAAAAGATCTCATAGGAACACTTGACATGACATCGCTTGTTGTTCATCATTAAGGACACAAGTGATATATTCTAGAGTCCTACGCAGATCTTAGCAATCTTCCAGAACATTTATGAGAGGTTTCACAATTGTGATCCTCAGTGATTGAATGGAAACTCCTGCCAGGGTCAACATCAAGCAGCCCTGACAGCAGGTCACTTCGGTAACTCCCTGTGGATTATGCTTAGTGTGTCTCAAACGGTCTACAGTCGTGTGGTGATGCTTCGGTGTACCTCAGCGACTCATCTGAACTGTAGATGTACTTCGGTATATCGCGTTATCTCACTTGTGAGACTCCAGTTCAGGAACGGCCTCTGTGAGAATTAGAGACGTGTTTTCACACTATGCTGTTAACACCCTCGAAATTCAAACTTGTAAGTGCCGGAATCCGCTTATTACTAACCTGTTTTTATGTTTTCTTCTTATGGAAGCTCCGGAGCGGATTGATCGTGCAGATTCGCCACATGCTCATACCAACAACACATGAAAGTTCTCATCAAAATCAAAGGCAACACAAAGTTAAAGATGATTCTTCGTCAATGTCAAAGAATCTACAAAGTATAAAGACTCGAGAACTACATCATTGGTAACCAAAAGACAAATAGAAGTGTGAGCATGGTGGAGAAAGGCGTGGAGACACCTAACCAACGAAGTTGACAACGGCAGACAACACCATTGACTGATCACAAAGCATGAAGGAACAAAGAATTAAGACTATTCTATATCTACACGCAAAGTTCAAGCTCAAAGAAATTAAAGACCTAATCAAGTGGAGCATCATTTGAATGACCACCCCTTAGGGGGAGATTGTTAGCCTTAATAGTTTTTATTAGAAGTGATGGTCATTCACGATTAGGAACTTTGTAACGCGTGTTAGATATCGTGATAGAATAGTCAACGGGCTCGTGGATTGGGCTAAGCTAATTGGTTAGAAGTTATGTTAAGCTAGCCATATATCAATCCATGTCCAATCCAATCCAAACGAGCCCATGCCAAGCCCATTAGGGCATCTTCTTCTTGTACTATATAAACCCCTCAAGTATGTCATTTGAGGGGTGTGCTTGAGTGTGAGTGTGTGTGTGTTTCATATGAATATTGTTTTCATCTTCTTTCCTTTATCTCTCTAAACATACATACGAATATCAATCAAGTCACCACTTTCTAACCTTCATCTTTCTTATACGCATAACATACATCTGTTTGTTATACATGTTTGTGTTGGGTTTGCTTAACGTAGTGATAAGGTATATGTGATAAAAGGGGCTTTACAGTTATCATAATAGACGACGTTGGGAAGGAGTCCACAGTAAGCATACAACGTCTACAACCTTTTGATGAAGGCTTAGCAAATGAAAAAGGTGGCGGTAATGAAGTCACGTAGGGGCACGACTTCGAGTCTAGCTACTAGACTCATAAATAAAGAAAAGCTCTTCGTGGGAGGCAACCCATGCTTAATTGTTTGCTTGTTTGTGTGTCGTATATCTTTTTATTGATTGTTTATTCTCATGTTTGAATTTGTGAAAATGCTTTATTTTGTCTTTAACCTCGTCTTAATTACATATAAAGGTATTTTACAAAAGGGATAAGTGTAGGGAAGATTACACACGTTTTTAAAAGAACGTGAATATGAGAATTACAATTATTGAAAAGATATACATGTGTGTTTGTTAGAGTCAAATGCTTGTATCGAGTTATAATGGATGTTTTGCAGGAATTTTTCCAGATTCTAAAGATGTAACTTTTCCAGAATATTTCCAGAAAAACGCAGCAGACCAGTTTCTGTCAGGATAACCTGACGGCGTCAGGAGGAGCATAAACAACTTATCTTTTTCTCTCATTTTCTGTGCTACTTATAAATTTTTGGAATTTCTCAGGTCTTAATTTTCCAGAAAATCTGCAAACATCCATTCCACAAGCATTATATCCTAGTATAGTAGAGTCATATATAGTGTTACCGCCGATTTTACATGAAGGTTTCGTTTGTTTTCTTAAAGTGTGCAGGTTTTATTTATCAATAAGAAGATACATAAGATTGGATAGAGCTTTTCACGCATACATTCTTCTTGAAGAAGAATTTAACCACTACTTCACATGGATCCTACCGAGCTAATCAGGGAAGTATTAGTTTCTTTCGTTTTAATTACCTTCCATTATCATAACTTTGATACTTTCGGGGAACATTTGAGAGTGTACCGGTAGTATAATAGATTCTAGAACTTGTTTTGTGATGCATTCCGAGATCGCTAGTGAGACTACACTTGTGTAGTTAGGAATAACTAAATGATAAGAGGCATTAGGATAACCCTTGTTTGATACCCGTATTATAATTACTTCTTCTACATCGGTTGAGTAATTCCCCCACACCCTTGCGGTGTACTCATCTTTAGTACACGATACCCCTAGTTAATCCCTCAGAGCCTATCCTTTTCGCGGTTCTCGTGATGTTTCGGTTTTCCGGAATATCATTGTTTACAATCCACCCCCAAATGTACACCCAAATCGCCTTAGCCTACCTTGTATGCACTCACTTTTAGTGCATTATTGTTATCATACTAAACCCTTAGTTCAATTATCTAGTTACTTGCATAAGTTGCTAAGTCGAGTCATATCCTTTGTACACAGTTTTGGGACGATTGGGACTCATGGGAAAAGTTAAATTTTATGAAGTGAGGGAAGGAACGTTAAATTCAAATTCCTTTTATTTACGTAATAATGTACTCCAAGTGTTTTGATCTTTTCAATTCGGGAAATTTGTGTTAGAGTAATAAAAACTCAAGTGTAGGGATGTGTCTATAAATCCCTATTATTTTGATGTTAACGTAGAGGATGGTAGAGTAAAAGTGTATGAAAAAAAAATAAAAAAAAAGAGTGTTGAAAAAAAAATACATATATATATATTGAAAAAACATACGGGCTACCATCCTACATCTATCTTTAAATTTATGTTATCTAGAGTTTAGAGTGTCGAGTCTTGGCTTAGCAACGCCATTCTTCTCATGCTTGTAACATAAAGATTTTTGACTTGCCACCACTAAATCGCCTATCCAATCAAACCCTTTGTTTCCCTACCGTAAGCCTAACGTTACAACCCTTTAAAAGACCTCTTGGATAGTTTTTACTAGGTGCTTACGCCAAAGCGATGGAGGTTTGATCTAGTCTCAAGCCTATGGTAATCTATGTATTAGGACCGGTTAATGAGTGTTTATCTTCCATTTCCAATTTGATATATTTCATATACACCCGAGAGATGAGAGTATCCAAACACCACTTGTGAGGTGCTAGTATGTAATTTCCGTGCTTGTTATGACTTTTGCGGGGCTTATACTTGTTGTGAATTATTCTAAACTAATCCTTCATGACCCCTAACTTATAAATTAATTGGCCAAAAGCACATTTGCTTGAGGACAAGCAAATACCAAGTGTAGGGATATTTGATAAGGATTTAAAAGGTACACTTTTGAGGGGTCATTTAAGCCCTTAATCGACCACTTTTATATCCGTTAGTGCTTAATTTCGTTCCTTTTCACCTTTTAGGTCTCTTGAAGGCAAATTGCTGGAATGACACTTATTTGGACGAAAAGGCGTGAATATGTGAAGCAAACGGCCAAAGTCAAGATCGAGACACTCAAACTGCTGGAATTGAAGGTGACGGCGTCACAGTCAAAGGGGGACACCGTCGCAACATGCTCCAAAATTGTGACGACTCAGTAGCGAATTTGCTATTTTGTACCTGACGGCGTCAGGCTTTAAAGAGTAGGGCGTTACAACTCAGACGGCCTAGATTCAGATTCCGACGACGTAAGAAGATGAAGCCGACGGCGTCACAACCACAAGGTGACGCAGTCACAAGGTTGACGTGGTCAAGACAAAACCCTAATGGCGGCGATCCGACGGTGTCACAATTAAAGAGTGACGCCATCGAAGTTGTAACTCTATATATAGAATTCGAATTTTCAGACTTTTAGAGAGGTAGTTTTGTGGAGTAAAACCTAATAATGATTTTTGGCTGTCTTGGGCAGTATCTTAGGGTTCTCATACCCTATTTTACAACAAGATAAGTAATTTACTTCATTGATTCAATTATGTCTTCAGTTGTATGTGTGTATGCTTGCATGTTCACCATGTCCGGCTAATTTACTTGTGTGTTTGCTTAGATCTATGAAACCTAGGTATTGAATATTGATTGGTTGTCTCTTATCTTAATTGTAATTGGCCTAGGATTGCGATAGGCCATCATTGTGTTTTTAATGCTTGAGTAATCTTTGTGAACATTCATTTATAATCGCTTAGAGTTGGTGTAGGCTAAAAATCCAAAGATAACCTTAGAGTTAGTTTATAAATCCTAGAGATTTTGTAGGCAATAACCTTAAGGTAGTCTCAAAGAGTTAGGGAAGAAAGCATACCCTACGACCTTAGAAGACACAACGCGTTAAGAATAAGGACGTGACAATTCAACCATCAATAGAAGATAACTAGGGAGTAATAGCATCAAGGTAAACACATCTTTAATCATCATACGAGCACACATCAATTAGACATAAACTACCCCTTAGCTTAGTTAATTAGAATAGATAATAGTAGAGTAATCGGTAGAAATACCACCCCCCAAATCCAATACCCCGAGATTCGTAATTTTAATTTTCTAAAAAAATATAAAAAAGATAAAAAATAATCTTCCTCAACCCCAACCTTAGCGTAGTAATTTCTCACTAGCATTCCTATTCCCCTAGAGAACGATATCAAACCTGAGGCTTACCCTAATACTACATTACAACGATTAGGTTCACTGCCTAGGTGGTTGAAACACTTGCTCGAAGAAAAGGAAGTTTCCTTTGACCCCGAACGCGCGCGTTGTACGCGTATCAAGAAGGTTTTCAAAAACGATAGATTTTTAACTTTGATTCATGTTTTTCAATCGTAAAACTCATTTTAATGTGATTGAAATTCAAAATGTGTAAAAAAAATTTGAATCAACGTTAAAAATCTCTCGATTTTGCGATATATGTAGAATACTGAATCATCTGTACAAATTTAATGAATCATCATCAAAACTCGATTTTAACAATGATTTGTGAATCAAATTTGTGATTTATAGATTCGATTCACCATAAAATGATGTTTACTTGTGAATCAAATCAAAAACATGAATCAGTTTGTTCAAACGAAGATTTCTCAATTTTCTCAAAATAAAAACCTTCTCAATAGAACCGGAGCCTATATATATATATATATATATATATATATATATATATATATATTTATATAGGGTCAAGCTCCATAATTCTCGCTACAATCTAAATAAACCCCATGTTTGATTTCTGATGGTCAAATTACTACTCTAACTACGAGATAAAAAAATATACTGACAGGATTACTTATATTCTAAGAGATCAAATGATTATCCGCATTAAGGAAAGTATATATGGCCAATTAAAATTCCAATGCTTGACTAAAGATGTGAAACAAGGACAAGACACAAATTTTGCCTTATATCAGCAAAATAAAGAATAATTTGCTTGAACCACTTACCTTTGAATATAAGACATGTGCAAAACTGATGTGTGTTTCGTTGTAGGTATTTTTAATTCAAGTTTTAAATTTATAATTTCTGGACTTATACCTTAAAGACACAATTTCATGGGCAGTTTACCTGATCAGATGTAGCAAGTGGGGTAAGTATGAGGTCGATCTCAGGAATATTATGCTTAGACTTAACCTAGTGAGTTTTACAGGTTTTAAAGGGGGTTTTGATTGATTTGATTATTATACTGATGAGTGTCTAAATACTCATCATTTTTGTACAATCTAAACTGCAAAATCATCTGAAAACACTCAAAAATGCATCAAAATGATGAAAATATCACAAATCAGTGTTTTATGTGTTTCAAATGCAAAAATATCAAAATCAGATGAAAAACGTATCAAGTTTGCAAAATTGGCAGTTTTAGTCCCCCAAGTTTCAAAAGTTGTCAAAAACAGTCCCTGGTATATCAAAATAAAGAAAAACGTCATTTAAGGTCCATGGGATTAAAAAGTTGTTAAAACAAACCCTTCAAAGTTTAAAATTTGCAAAACTTCAACTTTGGTCCCTCAAGTTTGAAAAATGTCATAAATGGTCCTTGGAAATTGGAAAATGTCAAGTTTGGTCCTTGCATTATTGAAACTTGTCACTTTTAGTCCTTGGAGCAACTTTGCAGATTTGGCAGCCTAGGTCCCTTGATTTCCAGAAATTACATAATAGGTCCTTGTGTTTTAACCTTTACAAGTCCTTGACCCTTGTCACAAACCCCTTGGACCCTGCCAAACCCTTTTGGACCCCCCTTGTTTTGACCCCCTTCCCTTTTAATATTACCTCAGTCAACCCACTGGTCAAACCACCCTTTTGCCTGCCAAACAGTCTTCTTCACCCACTGCCTGAAATTCCTCAACCTCCCCCTCACCTCCACCTCAACATATCCCCTCCATGTCCCCTCCACCTCACCTAAACAACAAAATACATTAAATACAACCCTCCCCCATTCACTCAATCCCTCCACCTGTCAAATACCATTTCCCGCCAAAAGTTAATCAAACGGCCAAGAGTGCTTCAACTCATCCAAAGGTCAAAAATAGAAGTGGGAATTGATCAGAACAAGTGGAAAAGGTGTTTGGAATATAAAGGGAAGCAAGTGGAGAGAAGGAGAGTAGTAGTTAGTTTTTTAGTTTTTCCTAATGTCGTTTTTTTTAAATTAATGTTTTAGTTTAAGTAAAATGTTGTAATTTCACTTTCTTTGTATCACATTTAAGTCAAATTATCATTGTAAAGAGTTGTTGAAGTATCAATCCAAGTTCTTAGATAAATTCCAAGTTTCATGTTGACTGTTGAAATTTCAGTTTCTAAATTCTCTTGTCCAAGTTTCTAATGGGTTGTTTTTAAGTTCAAACAGGTTTAGGTAAGTTATTTACAGCTTTTTGTAAGCTTAAAAATCATTTTCAAACAAATTTGTGAATTGGTCAACAAAAGTCAACTATTTAAGCTCATTTGGATTTGAGCATGAAATGGGGTTGATGCAGCTTGCTTTGGGGTTGGAATAGATTAGGTTAGAACAGGTTTGGGTTTGGTTTTAGCCTGCATACCAGCTGGACAGTTGTGAGTAATTTTCTCACTTTTCATTTTTAGTCAATTTGCATATTTTGCTTGTATGTGTATCTGTGGTCACAATTGGGTTTTATGTGTTTAATTAGTTGTAATTAGGTAATTTAAACTCATTTTAATCAGTTCTAGTAGCTAGTTAAGTATCCATCTCAGTTTTAGTTCATAACAGTTATATATAGTGGTGTTTGGATTAGCTTATTCATCTGTGTTTTAGACTAGTTTAGTGGATAAGTCATGTTGGTTTAAGTTTGTTATGCTCTATTTGACTCATTTGAGTCAGCAAATTGTCCTTGCTAACCACCAAAGTCAACATTACATCATATCTGTCTTAATAGCTTAACTGTGGGATTTTTGTAAAACCAAAAGTTCATTTTGTGTTTGAAATACACAAACATAGATTGCAGTAATCTTATTTCATATATTAACATCATATTCAGTCCTTTAAATTAGTTGTTAAGTTCACAAAAGTCAATTTTCAATTCTGTCAAAAATAAGTCAAAACCATGAAAAATCTGTTTTGAGCCTAGCTAGAGAGATTTTTCTTGGACTCATTTCTGGGCCAAATCATGTCAAATTGTGTATTCAATAACTTCACCTGGTCCTATTTCTTATTAGCATTTTTTCATATTTTTATCAAATTTTTAGAAGCCCCAAAAAGGCTTGTCAACATGGCCTTAGATGCCCTGTGCAACTGACTCAGTATTGACTGAGTCTGCACAGGGGTCTTGCTTGGATTGCACAGAGCTCATTTGAGCTTGTCTAGGTCTGATATTTGGTTCATATGTAGTTAGCCAGGTCTTGTTTAGGTCTCCATACTTGGTTTTTGGTTTCTAGCTTAATTGAGTGCTTATTCTGTGGCTGCAACAGGCCCCTCAGAACCTGTTTTAGCTTATAATCTCAAATCACTCAAATCTTGGTAACTTGCAAATCAGTGGTTTAGGCTTGTTGATACTTGTTGCATTTTAGCTCTTTTAGCATTATATAGCTTGTGTATTCATTTGGTAGCTTTTGGTGCCCATTTGCTTATTTCAAGTGCTTATTTCATAAGCACTTTGCACATCAGTTTCAAATTCCTCCACACAAGCACCTGTTTTTCCATTTTTCTTAGATTCTAAATAATATTTTAGCATTTTCCTGAATTTTTCAGATTTTTCCATCACTGTTTAGTATTTTTCCTTATTTAAACTAGTTTTTAATCCTTTTTAAATAGCTTTTAATACAAATAAATCAGAAAAAGCTTAGAAAAATATGTTTTCAATTTTCATAGATTAAGATAAATATAAAAAGCATAAAAAGTATTTTTCCATAATTTTCTTGGTTTAAATAGTATTTTCTAGCATTTTAATTAGTTTTAAATAGAATTAAATTAATAATAAATACATAAAAAGTCTAAAAAATATATTTTCAGTTTTAAAATAAGTTTTATCATATTTTAGATTTTTCTAAGTTATAATTTTATTTTTCTAGGTTAATTTTGTATTTTCTTATATTTTAGTGCATTTTAAATACTTAATAAATAGTTTTTAATTAATAATAATTAAATAAATAGTTTTAAAAATAATTTTCTTTTTTCTAATAATTTTATTTTATTATTAGGATTGTAAAAATGTATTTTTCATATCCGTAGGTATTTTCTTTCTTTATTCTCACGTTTTATTTCGTACGTTACGTAGTTTTTTATTTAAACGTAAGTTTTAAGTTTTAAACGTTCATCAATTTTAAAAATAGTGATAGCGTTTATTTAATATATTTTAGCTTTTTAATTTTCTTAATTTGTATTTAAGTCGCTTTATTTTATAAACTTTTTCAGTAGTGTAATTATCCATCCAATTCCTTACTGATCACTATCATTAGTGATCATTCTATCGTCTGATCAAGTGTTTACACACCATTGAATCTCCGTGGGACATAACAACCCGGGAATCCACTGTATTCTCCAGGACTTCATTGTATTGGTTTCTGAGCAGTTTTAAGTCTATTACGGTTAGCCATTCACAAGTGGCTAGCTTGTGTGATTAGACTTGACTAGTTCAGCACCGATCAAATTTTGGCGTCGCTGCCGGGGAGGCTTTAGCGTGTGTTAAACCTTTTTCAGACCCGTACTCGCACATATACCATCTTTTGTAAAAAGTTTTTTTTTTTTTTTTTTTTTTTTTTTTTGTAAAGTTTTCAAAAATCCAAAAGTTCATTAACACTTTTCCTGAAGTGTTATCAACACCAAAAATACTTTCATTCTTTGTTTTTATAGCCGGTTTTTCAAAAAATCCAAAAATATCCATCCTTTATCCTCCAAACTGTTTAATTCTACATTTCTTTATCCTCAAATCTGTTTAATTCTCCATTCCTTATCCTCTATAACCGTTTAATTCTTCATCTCTTATCCCTCTTATCCGTTTAATTCTTTATGTCATGGTTTTCGACATGTTCCTGGTGTGGAGGTCCATTTAACGGTGGAAATTGTCGGCGATGTACCAATGTGAGTTTCGGAGACAAGTTTGTCGGTAATCCCGATTCCATTTCAAATAATGAAACACCCGATTTTTCCTACCTACCTCCACAGCTCCAATACGAATCCTACTCATGCGAGTTTTGTGGGAATGATTCTCATTATGGTTTTGATTGTCCACCACGGGTCCCGCTTGTCTATGAGCCAGAACCGTGTTACAATCAGAACTTTGGTGAAAGTTATTTTCCCAATTATCTCTGTTGTGAGAATTGTGGGGGTCCTCATGTGACTTTTGAATGTCAACCGATGAATCAAAATTTTCAAAATTCCAATTCTCCCGGTTTTGACAATTTCCAACCCCCACAGTATTCCATCATTCATCAATATCCTTCACAGCATTTCAATGATTACGAGGAGTGTAATCTTCCACAAAGTTCTGAAGAAATACGCATTCGAAAGAAACTACAAATGAAAAGAATGGTGTGTAAGCTTCAGCAGATGAATATAAGAATCCGATATGATGACGATGATGATGAGGATACTATTCAAATAAAGGAATATTATGAGAGCTTGTCAACTGTAATCACACCCGAAGCTCCCATTGACTCTCTCATAATGGGGGACTGTTAGGAATTAGAAATTCCCGGTATTAAAGAGTCGGTCACCTCAAGTATATGTAATCGTTAGAAAGCTCGTAGTCGTAGTTCATTTAAGTTAAGTAGTAATTTAGTTAAGTAACACCGTGGAGGACGGACGGGTCTTTACCCACTGTATGCCTGATCCACAGCCCAAAGTGTGGCGATTTGTGTAAGACTATAAATACTCTCTACCTTCCAAGGTAGAGAGTGGAGCTACGACTAATCAACATTTCAGCCTTTCCTACGAACAATCTAAAGTCCTATCACACAATCGTCTTTCATCGTATCATTCCATCGGTCATCTTCACACCCTCTACTGGTCATTGCTTAACGGTTTCGTCTTGATTTTAGTAAAATCCCGCGAAAGATTCTATTTCTCGGTTTAAATCATAGACGTGTAAAATCCCGTGCATCCTTCCACATCATGTCTTACTCTACTGACCCAGTGATTTCAGAAGTGCTTAAACTGTATGATGTTGTGGACAACAATGATAATGTATGCCACACTGAACGATTAAAGATGATTGAATTAAGCAATGAGGATGTGAGATCTCCGTGTTCAGAATCTAATGAGAGAGAATTGCACCAGTCCAAGCTACAGAATGCCATGCAAATGAAATGCAGCATTGGGCCCTATCAGCTACTTCATCTGCACCTCATTCAGTTGTTATCCATAGCTGGGGATCGAACATGTAGTGCTCTTTTCCGCCAGGACTTACCTACATTGACAAGAAGCTTGCTGTTGAACTTAGAGCATTTAAAGCTGCAACTTACCAATGAAGAAGTTCAAAAGGATGGTTCCAGTGCAGCTCTTCAAGTAATCTACAAACAATTTCAGCCATTCATCAGTGGGGAATATTCAGCAGATTACAATCAACACTTGACTGGAATTTCCTTCAAAAAACATACTGGAATGGAAATTCAGGAATTCATTGAGACATTTATCCAACTCATGGATAATATGAAAAAGTTCATTGAAGAATCTGCACAAAAGAATGAAGACGTGAATGAGTGTCAGGTGCAGTTGAAAAATTGTTGTGATAAGTTGGGTAATGTATCTGGTGAAGAATCGGGTGGTGCTGAATGCAGAATGTTAGAGAAAACAAATAATGATGAGTCGGACAATGCTAAAATAGAATCTTCATGCTCATGTCCACAAGAGAGAGAGGTGCACCAGTCACAACCCGTGCAAGCTAATGCAAAGGAACGCCACATGGAAGCTTCAGATGTACCCAAGATAGAGATGCACCGGCCACAACCTGTGCACGTTAATGCAGAGGAAACTTGCATGAAAGTTTCTGCAGTACCTAGGTATGCATCTTCTTCTCAAAATGATGATTATGGATTGCATGAGTACACTGCATTTGTGCTTGATGATTCCTTGACCACTGAACTCAATACCTATAAGGATCAAGTTGCCATATACGAACAACGTGCTAAGTTTGAACTTACCACTCGTGAGCAGGAGATGGATATCCAAATGCGTACAATTATTAGAAAAAGTAATTTTAGAGAAGAAGTATTAAAACAAGAGTTAAACTCCTTACAAGAAAAGCTTTCCAAAACTGCTAAGCAAAAACACGAACTTCAAGAAAATGTTAAAATGCTTAAGCAAGAATTCAAAGCTAAGGAATCAAAACTTTTGAATGATTTTTCCAATCTAAAAACTTTGAAAAACAAGCTTGAAAATAAGTTGTACGTACAAGGGAATACCATTCAAACTGCTCACATGATCACTAAGCATCGAGTCTTAAGCGATAAGCATAGCATTCCCCTCGTTGAGGAACCAAATCCAGAGGTAATTAAAAAGGCTAGAAATGCTCATAAGGTGCTTTATGATGGTAATGAAATCCTTAAGCCTAGGTAGAAACCTAGTTGCGTTGAGTGCACTGAGGAAGATAAGAAATCTGATGAAGTCACTAGGGAGAAAATGAATAAGAAGTTAGAAGATCCTGAGTGTAAAAAGAATAACATAACGATCAAACCCCATAATTACACTAAAGAAAATTGGATCTCCTTGAACAAGTTTAAGCCTCAGACTCTATTAACCCCTGAACAAGTGTTCTGGAAAAAGGATATGGAAATGCAAAAAGCTGAAAATCTTGTTGAAAAGAATCCCCCTTGTAGGAAACTGCCTAAATCAACTGTGTATCCTCCTAATACACCAATGCATTTAGTTCCTAGATCTCTTGCCACTAAAAGCAAGACCTTAATCAGTGAATATGTTATCTTTCAACTATTTGTTGATTTTGAGAAAACTTGTAAGAAAAGGATCACACCCACCGGTATAACTGAAGGGGAAAGGGGTTTTGAGCAAACTAAAGAATGCTATTTAACTGAGGTCATGCCTTTCTTTAAACAACTAAAAGATCAATTTGAGAGTCTTAAAAAAGGGACGCATTCTGATATTAAAGAAATGGAAAAGGTATTTGATGCAATGATTGTTGAGGTTAGTGATTATGAGAGAGAATTAAAATATAATGAGATTGAGAGGAAGAACTTGCATACACTGAATGAGAATCTGATTTCTGAATGTATTGCTCAAGATGTGTTTTTCACTGCTACAAATTGTTCCATTAATGCTTCTCAATTTCATGAATTATCTGTTGCTCTGAAAGTCTCCCATGATCGTGTCATTGAGCTTGAAACAACAAATTCAAAATTGCATGAGAAAATAGAACAGGATGATCATGATAACTTGGTCAAACATTATTCTAAATTAGAAGTTGAACATCTTGCTTTGCAATTAAAACATCAACATCTCAAAGAAAATGTTAAAACCTCAAATATCAAGACATCCTCTGATGCTCCTGAGTTTGATGCAGTTTTTGAAATTAGCAAACGTGATGAACAAATTCGAGCTCATTATAACACGATCAAAAGATTGAAAGCCCAAATTTCACAACTGAAAGGTGAAAAGAAGGATGTGACTGTTTCCCATATGCCTCCACCTTTAGATTCTCAGAATTTCCAACTTCAAAACATAATTGATAACTTGCAAAAGGAAAATGATTGTTTTAAAGCTGAAATTTCAAAGGTTAATGATCAAAACAAAGAGTTATGTGATTCATTTAAAGTTAATCATGATAAACAAATTGAAAAGATAACTTCTTTACTTAACGATATTGAGAATCTGAAGCGTGAGGTGAAAGGAAAGTTGCCAATCCCAAATTGCAAATACTCTGTTCCTAAGGTTTCTGCTTGTGATAAATATGCTATCGATATGTTATATATTCCCCCGCCCATTAGGAATAATGAACTTGCACATAAAGCATATCTCTCATACCTTAAGGAAAGTTTGAAGGGTCTCCGTGAGATTGTTGAAGATGAAAGATTAGAAAAACCTTTTGATAGTACTATAGCCTATGCCTGCATGGATGCCAAACGATCTCAGGAACTCTTAGAGTATGTAATTGTCACAAGTCCGAAATCTAGCAATAGGCGAGATAGAATAGTTGTGCCTTGTTCTATGCCTAAAGCCAAGCATGTGACCCTTGATATGCCTTGTTCCATGTCAAAATTCAAGCAAGCAACCTTTGATGTGCCTCCTAGAACTTCAGATCCCAGCACTTCTAGACCAGAAATGCAGAAAGTAGTGAAGCCATGTAATGTTCCCATCGTTACTTCTACAGATGTTAAGATTGACACTAAAGTTAGCGGGTCAAAACCTAGAAGCAATGCAAAGAAGGATAGGATTACGCAAACTAAAAGTGTTCATGATAAGGAAGTAAAAGAACACCATAGGGACAAGAAGTTTGATTTGAACAAAAAGAATCGTGTTAGTTCTAGTATTAGCTCTAAGCTTACTGAAATTAATTCGAGGCCTCATGCTGTCTGCAAAACATGTAAAAAATGTTTATTTTCTGGTAATCATGATAAATGTGATGTGTTATTTCTGAGATCTAAGATTCATAACCCAGTTAAGAAAGTTTGGAGAGCGAAACAGATTAAGCAATCTTGGAAACCTACAGGGAATGTGTTTACAAATGTAGGATTTCAGTGGAAGCCCACAGGTCGAATATTAACGAATGGCAAACCTTACCCCTTAGCTAGATCCACTATGCCTAGAATAGTGCCTGTTAAGGTTTGGAAGCCAACTGGTAGAATAATCCCATTAAGCACAAAATGTCATTTGACTAAGTCTGATGCTTCTACTAGTTCAGCTCCTAGGGATAATGCCATTGCATCTAGGGTTTCTGCTGATTCAAAGACTGTTTGTGCTAACCAAAAGGAACCCATCAGCACGTGGGGATCCAATGTTTCCAATTCTCTGTCTTCGTCTGTTGTCCAAAGCAGGTCGTACAAATCGTCCCTTGGTATTTGGATTCGGGCGGCTCTAAACATATGACTGGGCTCTTAACAATGACGTCTGTTCACATCAGTTCAGGCCTCGTACTTCATCATAATGGCGTCTGCAGATAACTCTTCAGGCCCCGTTCCTCAAAGAAAAGAAAGGTGTACGCTTCAGTGCGCTTTATCTTCTTAAGAAGAGAAATCTTCATGTTTATGACCATTCTCATCGACATTCTTCATCAACATGCTTCATGCTTTTTCCATGCGCTTCAGTCATCAAGTGAACCGGACTACTAATAATTACTCTTTTTCCTCTTGCTCAATATAATGAAGATGGCGACATCATGTGCTAATTTTGCGGGGGAGAAGTGTGAATATAATACATTTGGATGATAATCACTTGGTTAATCAAGAATGGCATCTCTGTATGCAATTCTTGAGGGGGAGAAGAAGTGTGAATTTTTTGCATGGTTGACTGATATTTGAGAATATATGGTCAAACGGCTCCTAACCCATGTAAGAACCGAGATTCTTCTTATCGGATCATCTTCACATGTAGTTTCTTCTAAGAGCCGTTGGTTGACATCTTCACACGGGCTGATATGATTAAATGACAAAGTGCTTCTAGTTGCTGGGCTGATTTCTTTGATGAACATCTTTCTGTTCTTGTTTGATTGGGAGGGATTTTAATTAAGGGGATTTGCTATTTACAAGTTATCGGGAATGCCTTTGGTGTGAAGAAGATGTTAACTGTCTATTTCCCCATTCGGATAATCTTGAAGAAGGTCGAGTCTACAGTCTAATCTACATTTGAAAGCTACATGATTAGAAGACTAAAGACGAATTGCATTTGATGATCTAAAGACTTCTTCTTAAATCCGGGCTGAGAAGAACACTTGAAAATCTTCGTCAGTTTAGGGGAGAGCTCTAATTGGGGGAGATTGAAAAGCCAAAATTTTATCCCCAATTAGACTTGCTCAGATTCTTTAGCAATGATTCATTGCTTGATTTTTGATGACACTCCTCCAACGCCTAATGCTTCAATTACTAAGGATAATTGGGATTCATTGTTTGGGATTCATTGTTTTTCAAAGATATGTTTGATGAGTACTTCCAACCTCTAACGAATGTTGATCATCCAGCTTCTGAAGCTCATGCTCTGGTTTTTATTGACTCAACTGGTTCACCATCTAAGAAGTACTTATTGGAATTCTCAAGAAACCTTATCTCCAGTTACTTCACAAGGCGTTGTTAATGACTATCATTGCAGTTGCACTCATGAATAGTGATCCGCTCTTTGGTACTCCTTTGCCAAATCTTCACGGATCATTGTTTCATTTTTCTTCTCCAAATGTGCACTCTGTAAATCAACCACATGAACATTAAGGAAAATGACTTCCTCATCCGCTTAAAAACATTATTGGTAAATCTTCCAGATCAGTTTCTACATGTATACCGTAAGGAAGAATGCATTGATGTTGAGGAATCATTTGCTCCGGTTCAGTCAGTGGGTCAATGTACATCCGATTGTATGTTTATTCACGTGTTGGACATTTGACACAAGTTGATTACTTTGAAGTTACACATTTAGAACTTATTTGAGGTTGAAGTTGACGTTCACAAAGGCGTGTTCTTATTTGATAACTTGCTCGGGCTGAAGTATTTGAGTTGAAGACTTGGGTTATCTAGTTACCAGTAGTCGAGGTGGATGATTGAAGACCTGGTTAACTATCACCATTAGGAGTTACTTTGTTTTACTCAGTGTCACACGCATATGACGGTGTGGATAATCGCAAGAGGTGTTAATGTCTCATACTTTGTTTGAGTAGTGAGTACTTAGAGATTTGCTTGAAGCATAGATTCTCGACACCGTTCTTCCATCTTTAAGTGCAAGCTTAAGACACAAATGCGGGGAATTCGACTTCAGTTTCAAGTTTGGTATATCGGGTTTTTCTTCAATAGTGGTCACTTCAAATTGTCTACATATGGGTTGATAAAGATAGTCAGAGAGAGTTTATGTAGCAGTTGATTCTCACAGGATTCACTTGGACTATTTGAGTTCTTCTCACAAGATTTCAAGTTTATGGATATATTATGTTTTGCTGATTCTGAGGTATCAAAACTATTTGGGGGAAGGATATATTATTCCAACTATTTGGGGGAAGTGGTCTCTGGAGACCTTTGGTTTTTGTTACTTCAGTGTTCAGTTGAAAGAAATGTGAGAAGAATATTTGGAACGTGAGATGATACTGCCTATCGACATCTTATATACAGTTTATGATAAAGTGCTTCCGGGTATATGCACAACATGTTCACTTGATCGAGCTAATTCAGTTATTTCAGAGTTGACATCCACAGAGATGATTAGTGACTCAACATGTTACGTGGATGTCATCGTCTCTACTCTTGTTGGGTACATGTGTACATTATGTGCTGATTGGTTATATGTTATATAACTGGAATGCACTTGGTAAAATGAAGATGTTGATATATTGTTCCCCTAACTAGACAACTGGTCAATCTCGAAGAGTAAGGTGTACATCGGGGATGCACAACAGGTTCATGTGATCGGTCGTAATCAGTTAATCCGGATTTGATAACCACTGAGACGATCAATATTTCAACTTGTTACTTCGGTGTTCTCGTATTCTTCAGGGTGCTGAGCTTCAATCAATGAGACCGCTTTGTATTCAACTCTACTTCTTAGGGAAATGGTCTTTATTCGATGTTTGTCGATTTGGGGGGAAGCTACCAAAGATTCAAATTGAGAAGGCTCATGTTCAGACGATTTTCTTAGAAGCCTCGGATGCTTTGGTGGCGAAAGTTTAAGAGATGTTGATTCCTTTCTTCTACTACGTGCTGAACGATATCTTTATCTGGGTACTCATTTCATCATTCTCTTAAACTAATTTATCTCTTGTATATATCTATTCGAAAAACAAAATACAAAATTATAAAACCTTCAAAAATCAAATAGAAAAATATAAAACTTTGAAAATCCATAAAAATTTGAAAAATTCGAAAAATCTTCAAAAAAAAAAAAAAATATTGTCATTTTGTCGTGTTTCTCTCGATTCGATAATATCTACGGTCTTGATGTTGTCATTCAAAGAATGACACGGGACTTTAGATGTTGTTCGAATTTTTATATAAAAAAAAAAAAAAAAAAAAAAAAAAAAAAAAAAAAAAAAATCAAAAAATCAAAAAATATTTTTGGGAGAAAGAGAAATGGTTTATTGTCATCTTCAGGCAATAACCCGGTTTTAAAGAAAGAACAGAGCCATGTTTTACCATATTTTCAAATCCTATGCTCTGATTCTATAAACTCCTATCTGCTGAAAACTAAATGCTTTGAAAAATAACTCAATCTCTATTTTTGATAATCATCAGGACTTATTTGTCAAAATCTCTATCTCTCAATCAACAACCTACGTCATTGATTGAGGGGCAGAATGATTTCAATTAAATTAAAAAGTTATTTGGCATTAAATTGTTTTCAAAAGATATACATGCATGGTTTTATAAATGGAGTTTAAAGTCTTAAAATCCGATCCTTATCAGTTCAAACGCTTTCACAATCAAGTCACAATTCTCCCTAAAAGCTTTCAAAATCAATTTAAATCTATACGAGATCACAAATCTCAAATGATTTGATAATTGTGATCGGGGGAGAATGTGTGATTTAAATTAGATTTAAACTGATATTAAGGTAAATGGTTTCACATGAATGAACATGCTGTCCCTCCCACATGTGACAAACGATTTCAATTTTTCAATGCACATGTTGAGGGGGAGCACCTATCTTAAACCTATGATTTGAAACGTGATCATTTATCCCAATGTGCAGGTTCCCTCTAGTATGTGCAAAACTCTTTTCAAACCTCAAGGCACATATTGAGGGGGAGCAAAATTCATGGAAACCTCATCCTTCCCGGAAATGTTATACCCACTTGATCTGTTGAGGGAAGTGATGTTGATATCTTTTAGAAAATTGTAATCAAAGAAGTTAATTCTTTCTCTTGCCTCCATGTGCTTAACATTTCTCAAATACTTGATGCACATGTTGAGGGGGAGTTCTCGTTCTAAAAATATCAAAAACAATTCAGGTACAAAATGCTTTGATAATATATCACAAGTATCTGAATTGATTTTCAAATGGTTTTCAATTGGATCCAATGGCAGATGAACAATACCAAATTGACCGACCAACTTTACTTTATGTACGGTGATATAAGGATGATAAGGTTAGGTATTGGTTCCCATGATCCGCCAGAACCGGAGGGATCTACCCAGGGACAATCCACTAGTTAGTGTAGAAGTCCTTAGGTATGATGATAAAAGGAGAAAAGTGAGATATGGGAAGAGTGCAGACTAAGACTGAGCTAGTACTGGAATAAACCCAACAAGGTAATAGCTATGAAGTCTCGGTAAGCACTGAAGGGGTTGAAGAATTAAAAAGAATTGAATGAAAATAGGGTGAAAACAAATAGCCCTCCATTAATTCAACCTTAGGGCAGAAACCGGGTTCACTTCATATGCTACTGATGGTAACATCGGTATTGAAGACAAGACGTCATGGACCCAGTGACGCACTGCACTTCAACTTTCCAAACCACTCAAGTTCCTCTTAAAAGGGCTTGTTTCATTCTCACGGGGAACCGACATTATCTATCGACTTTCTCTTAGAGATGGTTGATATTGAAGAAGGAGACCCTCTCCCTAGTCTCCGTTATAGGATCCAAATATGCACAAATTGAGTCTAGAGCCACGAGATCATCAATTAATCTCTTTAGGACACTTTCAATGAAGACTCTCTGTTTCACACAATGTGGAAAGAGAGATTATATCTTGAGTCCTACGCATTATCCTTGTGGTAGTGCCAGAACATCTGAGTGATGTGTTTACATATTCAAAATGAAGATGGAAAGCCTTCTGGAGCCAACATCAAACAAGCTCCTGGTAGGTGGCATGTGAGATCTATTATATAGATCAACCATGTGACAACTGAACAGAAACAATGGGGCGATTCAATTTCTTGAATCAATCCTGGTTCAGGTTATGGATTGACGGATGCCTTTGAAAAACCGGTCGATGTGCTTAATAAACTCTTTTCTTTAGCACATCGACTGTGTACTAATTTTTCAAACCAAAAGGTATTTTTATGATTGATAATTGATGTTCAATAAAACCTTCGTGGTATTGCAAAAACAATTTCTATTGAGCAATACACGATTGTTTTTCAAATCTCTTTTCATCAATCAGTGGACTTAAAATTCGCTGGTTCACTCACTCCGTGTTGTCTTCTTTGAGATGTTCCGGTTTGAGAACAGCTAGAACAGCTGCGAAACCCTGTCAAGGAGATTCTTAGGAATCCTACCTGATCACAGGCAGTACTTGTACTGATCAACGGGGAACCGTGGGCCGTGTACCTCAATTCATCGAAAGTGATCAAAGACACTTTCGTGCGATTTGTTGCTAACTGTTGTATGCAGGTACGCCCGACGTTTGCAGCTGATCAGAATGAAGCGGTCAATCCACAGCCGCATGCTCACTTAACACATTCATCTCAAAAGAAATCATGATTAGTGCATCAATGGCTCTGATATTTTCACTCCATGCTTCTGCTACGCTGCTGCCAATATCATGAATCAACTAAAGCTTCCGCTACTCTGTTGAGAAGATATCATGATCCAGAATGTGAGCATGTCGGTCCCAAAGTCACAACATCACAAAATACCAACACCACAAAGGATGTGTCAGAGATTGGTGATAGCTGATGATCTCAAAGATGGCTCAAACTTATCATCACGTGGATCAGTAAAAGACCTCCACTTGGAATAACCAAACATGCATTGTGAAGAATCAATGACTACGAGCTTAAGAGCAAAGGACTACATCAAGAATGCAAGATCAATTGTTAAATGTTATATTTATTTGTGTTCAATGTAATTTTGGTACATTATTGAGGTGACCTCCCTTAGGGGGAGATTGTTAGGAATTAGAAATTCCCGGTATTAAAGAGTCGGTCACCTCAAGTATATGTAATCGTTAGAAAGCTCGTAGTCGTAGTTCATTTAAGTTAAGTAGTAATTTAGTTAAGTAACACCGTGGAGGACGGACGGGTCTTTACCCACTGTATGCCTGATCCACAGCCCAAAGTGTGGCGATTTGTGTAATACTATAAATACTCTCTACCTTCCAAGGTAGAGAGTTGGAGCTCATAATAATATCTTTCACTTTCTCTCACTAAGTTCCCTAAACCTCTAACTTTCTCTCTCTAGAATTCCATCTATATGCTACTTTGTGTTATGGTTTGATGTGTATGTGAAAAGTAATATCTAACAGGGACGAGCCTCTTAGCACTATTCCAGAAATGGAATCGTCTAGTGTTGAGAGCCTTGTCCCAATCCCAAGTGAGTCCGAGGTTATCTCCGGTAATATGTGTGATGAGCCTCTTAATGGTGATTCTTCTCCTCCTCTTGACATTCCAAATGATCATGTTGATATGTTCTCCGATTCTGACAACGATTGTACTTCGTTTGACGATTCTTTATCCTATGGAGACATCGATTATGTCGAGGAGCTACCTTCTGAGCTAGTTAGCTTGAAGGAAGTGAGAGATTCTGATGATCTGGAAATTGAGGACGAGATACTTCGTGAAAAATTGTTCAATATAAATCTCCTCGTTTCTAAGATCGAATCATTCTGTGCTAAACCAGCTTCATCTCCTATCCCCGTTGAGGATAGTGACTCTACATTGGACAAGCCCGAAACATCTCTTGAGTTTGAGGCTTTTTCCAATGATTCTCTTCATGAAGAGTTCTCCGGTGAACTCTCTCATGACATATCTCCTCCGGAATATGATCATTTCTATTTTGATCTTGAGGATGATATTGGCTCGGAGGAAGGTGTACTCTATCATAAGAGTTTGCTTATTGATGATACTACCCTCACCCTTCCTCCCGATATGTCTACATTTGAGGATGACGAATGGATCCTAATTGTTATAAACATCTTTCTTCCATTCCTCACTTATGATGTGACTTCCTCTCTTCTTCACTCCTTCGGGAGTGAGGACACTATTTTTGACCCCGGCATTTCCATGTACCATTTGTGAGCCGGGTCTGTCTCTCTATATCTCATCGATGTGGAACTTTCGCGTGCTTCAAATGTTTGTCCAAACATCTTGAATGAAAGTCCGATGGAGATTGTTTCTTCCACTTTGCTTCCCCATGAACCAATTAATGCGGGGTCGAGTCAAGCTAGCGACTCGGTAATCAAAAACAGTAGCACACACCATATGGGTTTTCACCCATATTTCTGACTTCTTACCCCTTTCTACCACCTAAGTGTGGGGGTGATGCCCCACATGTTATATATATATATATCTCTAAAAAAAAAAAAAAAAAAAAAAAAAAAAAAAAATCATTCTAAATAATGGCCGTAGTATTTCCCTTTTACGTTCTTTGTTTCGGCATAACCGCCGGTACTTTGAATATTGAGGGCAATATTCATTTCTAAGTGTGGGGGGGAATTCTCACGAATTTTATCATATATTATCCACCCAATTCCCCCGTTTTTGGCCAAATTTTTTTTTTGGAGTAAGTGTTTTGCACTTACTCATTTGGTTATCAGTCCGCCTTGTCTAATAAACTAAAGGATTGGCTAATCCAGGAGCAAACGGCTCTTGGTAAAGATATCTCAAATCCGTTTACGGCTTGCAATTTGCCCAAAATTGTATGGTATTCAACTCACCATATCCTAAAAAGTAAAGAGTTGGCTAGCCCGCAAGATTATGGCTTGTGGTAAAGGCAGTGGAAAAACCATAATTGGTAATCAGCTCACCAAAGATAATTCTGATAATTTATCTAAGAGTTGGCTAGTCCAGAGCAAACGGCTTCTGGTAAAGACAAATCAAATCCGTTTACAGCTTATGATTTGCTCAAAATCATTTGGTTATCAGTGTACCAAGGTTCTTACTTGAACTGAAACATTTGGCTACTCCAGAAGTGATGGCTTCTGGTAAAGAGTTTTTAAAATCCATTAAAGATCTAAATCATTGCTAGGGACTAGCAATATCTCAGTGTGGGGGATTGATGAGTGTCTAAATACTCATCATTTTTGTACAATCTAAACTGCAAAATCATCTGAAAACACTCAAAAATGCATCAAAATGATGAAAATATCACAAATCAGTGTTTTATGTGTTTCAAATGCAAAAATATCAAAATCAGATGAAAAACGTATCAAGTTTGCAAAATTGGCAGTTTTAGTCCCACAAGTTTCAAAAGTTGTCAAAAACAGTCCCTGGTATATCAAAATAAAGAAAAACGTCATTTAAGGTCCATGGGATTCAAAAGTTGTTAAAACAAACCCTTCAAAGTTTAAAATTTGCAAAACTTCAACTTTGGTCCCTCAAGTTTGAAAAATGTCATAAATGGTCCTTGGAAATTGGAAAATGTCAAGTTTGGTCCTTGCATTATTGAAACTTGTCACTTTTAGTCCTTGGAGCAACTTTGCAGATTTGGCAGCCTAGGTCCCTTGATTTCCAGAAATTACATAATAGGTCCTTGTGTTTTAACCTTTACAAGTCCTTGACCCTTGTCACAAACCCCTTGGACCCTGCCAAACCCTTTTGGACCCCCCTTGTTTTGACCCCCTTCCCTTTTAATATTACCTCAGTCAACCCACTGGTCAAACCACCCTTTTGCCCGCCAAACAGTCTTCTTCACCCACTGCCTGAAATTCCTCAACCTCCCCCTCACCTCCACCTCAACATATCCCCTCCATGTCCCCTCCACCTCACCTAAACAACAAAATACATTAAATACAACCCTCCCCCATTCACTCAATCCCTCCACCTGTCAAATACCATTTCCCGCCAAAAGTTAATCAAACGGCCAAGAGTGCTTCAACTCATCCAAAGGTCAAAAATAGAAGTGGGAATTGATCAGAACAAGTGGAAAAGGTGTTTGGAATATAAAGGGAAGCAAGTGGAGAGAAGGAGAGTAGTAGTTAGTTTTTTAGTTTTTCCTAATGTCGTTTTTTTTTAATTAATGTTTTAGTTTAAGTAAAATGTTGTAATTTCACTTTCTTTGTATCACATTTAAGTCAAATTATCATTGTAAAGAGTTGTTGAAGTATCAATCCAAGTTCTTAGATAAATTCCAAGTTTCATGTTGACTGTTGAAATTTCAGTTTCTAAATTCTCTTGTCCAAGTTTCTAATGGGTTGTTTTTAAGTTCAAACAGGTTTAGGTAAGTTATTTACAGCTTTTTGTAAGCTTAAAAATCATTTTCAAACAAATTTGTGAATTGGTCAACAAAAGTCAACTATTTAAGCTCATTTGGATTTGAGCATGAAATGGGGTTGATGCAGCTTGCTTTGGGGTTGGAATAGATTAGGTTAGAACAGGTTTGGGTTTGGTTTTAGCCTGCATACCAGCTGGACAGTTGTGAGTAATTTTCTCACTTTTCATTTTTAGTCAATTTGCATATTTTGCTTGTATGTGTATCTGTGGTCACAATTGGGTTTTATGTGTTTAATTAGTTGTAATTAGGTAATTTAAACTCATTTTAATCAGTTCTAGTAGCTAGTTAAGTATCCATCTCAGTTTTAGTTCATAACAGTTATATATAGTGGTGTTTGGATTAGCTTATTCATCTGTGTTTTAGACTAGTTTAGTGGATAAGTCATGTTGGTTTAAGTTTGTTATGCTCTATTTGACTCATTTGAGTCAGCAAATTGTCCCTGCTAACCACCAAAGTCAACATTACATCATAGCTGTCTTAATAGCTTAACTGTGGGATTTTTGTAAAACCAAAAGTTCATTTTGTGTTTGAAATACACAAACATAGATTGCAGTAATCTTATTTCATATATTAACATCATATTCAGTCCTTTAAATTAGTTGTTAAGTTCACAAAAGTCAATTTTCAATTCTGTCAAAAATAAGTCAAAACCATGAAAAATCTGTTTTGAGCCTAGCTAGAGAGATTTTTCTTGGACTCTTTTCTGGGCCAAATCATGTCAAATTGTGTATTCAATAACTACAGCTGGTCCTATTTCTTATTAGCATTTTTTCATATTTTTATCAAATTTTTAGAAGCCCCAAAAAGGCTTGTCAACATGGCCTTAGATGCCCTGTGCAACTGACTCAGTATTGACTGAGTCTGCACAGGGGTCTTGCTTGGATTGCACAGAGCTCATTTGAGCTTGTCTAGGTCTGATATTTGGTTCATATGTAGTTAGCCAGGTCTTGTTTAGGTCTCCATACTTGGTTTTTGGTTTCTAGCTTAATTGAGTGCTTATTCTGTGGCTGCAACAGGCCCCTCAGAACCTGTTTTAGCTTATAATCTCAAATCACTCAAATCTTGGTAACTTGCAAATCAGTGGTTTAGGCTTGTTGATACTTGTTGCATTTAAGCTCTTTTAGCATTATATAGCTTGTGTATTCATTTGGTAGCTTTTGGTGCCCATTTGCTTATTTCAAGTGCTTATTTCATAAGCACTTTGCACATCAGTTTCAAATTCCTCCACACAAGCACCTGTTTTTCCATTTTTCTTAGATTCTAAATAATATTTTAGCATTTTCCTGAATTTTTCAGATTTTTCCATCACTGTTTAGTATTTTTCCTTATTTAAACTAGTTTTTAATCCTTTTTAAATAGCTTTTAATACAAATAAATCAGAAAAAGCTTAGAAAAATATGTTTTCAATTTTCATAGATTAAGATAAATATAAAAAGCATAAAAAGTATTTTTCCATAATTTTCTTGGTTTAAATAGTATTTTCTAGCATTTTAATTAGTTTTAAATAGAATTAAATTAATAATAAATACATAAAAAGTCTAAAAAATATATTTTCAGTTTTAAAATAATTTTTATCATATTTTAGATTTTTCTAATTTATAATTTTATTTTTCTAGGTTAATTTTGTATTTTCTTATATTTTAGTGCATTTTAAATACTTAATAAATAGTTTTTAATTAATAATAATTAAATAAATAGTTTTAAAAATAATTTTCTTTTTTCTAATAATTTTATTTTATTATTAGGATTGTAAAAATGTATTTTTCATATCCGTAGGTATTTTCTTTCTTTATTCTCACGTTTTATTTCGTACGTTACGTAGTTTTTTATTTAAACGTAAGTTTTAAGTTTTAAACGTTCATCAATTTTAAAAATAGTGATAGCGTTTATTTAATATATTTTAGCTTTTTAATTTTCTTAATTTGTATTTAAGTCGCTTTATTTTATAAACTTTTTCAGTAGTGTAATTATCCATCCAATTCCTTACTGATCACTATCATTAGTGATCATTCTATCGTCTGATCAAGTGTTTACACACCATTGAGTCTCCGTGGGACATAACGACCCGGGAATCCACTGTATTCTCCAGGACTTCATTGTATTGGTTTCTGAGCAGTTTTAAGTCTATTACGGTTAGCCATTCACAAGTGGCTAGCTTGTGTGATTAGACTTGACTAGTTCAGCACCGATCATATACCTACTAAAATAAGAAAAGTAATTTAAACTAAACTATTTTACGTGTGTTGTGATCAATAAGAGAAAGTAGTGCTAGTCATGTTAATCCTATTCCATTTTAGTTGTCCGTTTATTAGTGCAATGATTCATTTGTAAAGTGCTAGTGACGTCAGGATACATGGAAGTATCTCCTTGGTCCAGATAGTACTCCCATGCTCTTATCTAACCTAGACTAGACCACTTGGTCCATGTATCCAGCCTCTACACAGGTAATCTCCTAGGGAGGCCATTTGGTCTATGTACCTATCGCACTACAAGCATGCATTAAGTCGTGTCAACTAATCTATGTGATTTATCTATGGTATCCACTTGGTCCATGTAATACACCCTTCCCCATTTGGTCCATATGAGAAGAGCACTATGCTAACTTAAGTGTTCTCGTAATATACATATAATACCCACTTGGTCCATGTGATACTAGACTTAAAAGACTCAAACATATAAACAAGCATGTAATGAACGATAAACACACAAACTAAATAATACTAAACATTAAATCTTAACAAATGGAAATAACTATCATGAAATAGTCATAAAACATGGCTAACACCCAAGGGTGTTAGCCCATAATGTCAGTAATAGAACAAGAAGATAATTCAAACAATAAAAAAATGGAAATCATGATGAATTCGATATGCAAATCGAATGATTTAACCTAATGTGATGATACGAGACATTCTCTCCTTGATTTCATAACTCTTGGGACTGATCTTGGGTCCTTGGAATGGTGAAATTCAACTGTGGTTGAGAGTGGTGAGTGAATGATATCAAACACTCCCGTATAGGGTTTGTATTTATAGTCTTCTATCAGGGCTTGAATACGGCGTATTCCATAGTTAATACAACGTATTCTAGATTTCTTAATTACTGTCGAAGAAAGCATATTCCAAGCATATTTTGTGTATCTTTTAAATATGGCGTATTACCAGAGTTAAAGACGCCGTATACCTTTAAATCTTCAAAATACTTGGACTGGGGATAAGATCTTCCATACGACGTATGACCATAATTTCATACGTCATATTCCTTCAATGGTTGACTTGGGCTTTGACTATAAGCTTCCTAATACGATGTATTGCCAGAGTTAAATATGCTATATACTTCAATATTCACCAATACATAGTGAATTCTTCCAGATACCAATATGGCGTATGGCCAGAGTTACATACGATGTATGCTCCTTTACAGCTTGCATACAAAGTTATCATAATTAGCTCCAAATCATGTCTTCTTTCCGTGTATCAATTCAAATATAAATATGCATAATATGAGCAATTAAACATGTGATAAGTATTCAACAATATATGACTTATCAAAAACCAACTACTATAATGAACTGAACAGTTGCATAAATCCATGCATACCTTTTTTTGACAGAACGTAAATTGTAGAAACTATTAATAATATAATTAATTTATTATTAATCTGCGTATAAAAAATGTTCCAATATTTTTCGGACCGAAAGAAAGAAATATCAAGAGGAAATTACGAAAATACCCATTGTTGTCAATGTCATGGATGCAAGGAGACCAAGTATGCAAGAAAATGGCATGGATATAGCGGTTGCATCAAACCCATTTTGTTTACCTTTTACAAATTTAAGTTATAAGGAGCACTTCTAAGATTATAAAAATTAATGATTTACGATTCTTGACTTGCCAAAAGTCACTCCAAGAAGCATAAGTAAGCAAGCATGTTGTGACACCCCCAAATATCAGGTTTAGCAGAAGCATACAAGTCATGGATGCTACTAAATTGGTATCACAATACAAAGTATAAAGAAACGGTTTTATCTCAACCATCTAGAAGAAATTTCAATATCAAAAGCATTATGTTTACATTATTAAGTAATAGTGCAGACACTCAGGCCCATAATAATACAGTGGTCCCAAATAGAAATATCAATGTAATCTATGACCATGCCATGCCATTGCCAAGTGCCTCCAGAAGTAAGCCAACGCCCTAAAAACCTGAGAATACATGATAAAAGTCAGCATAAAGCTGGTGAGTTCATAGGTATAAGTATGCAAAAGCAGTGTGGACCACAAGATTAAATGTCTGTTTGACCGTTACATTCGGTTATGAACAAGTAAGGGTTGACCGATATATTAGGTCATGTATGTGCATAGCAGTGGGTCCAGTTCATTTGGTTATGGATCCGGTACATTCGGTTATGCAGGTATAATCGTTTAAAGTACTTGTGTCCGTAAGTAAAAAGCAAGCAGTGTATTCTCAGCCTAATGTAACTTTCAAAATGAGTAGTAAAACATGTAAAAGTGGCTCTATGAAACTCACCTTAGCAGTTGGAGGAACAAGGTGCAACAATATAAATTAAATAGTAAGGCATGACGATACAAACTCGGCACAACCTCCAAAAGAGTGGTGGTGAGTGGTGGTACGGGACGGTGGAGACGGCGGTTTCCCACGGAAAACACAACAACCTATGCGACCTTCGCTCTAGACCCCTAAATAAACCTTCCTTGAACCTCTTCTTTGATCGGCTACCAATGGACTCGTCGAAAAACTTGCCGAAACAGTGAAACGGCACCGGGAGGTTAAGTGTGTGAGGTGGGAGGTGTGATAACTTTTATCACTAGATAACCCTAGCTAGGTTTTATTAGTGCGCAGGGACCATACATGTCCAAAATGAAATATAAAGGGGCTGGCAGATAGACAATAAAATAATGACTGGTTTTGACATTTGTGCATTCTTTTATAATAATAAGATGTGGGACCCATTTAAGGTAGCAAATGATCATTTTAAATTACGAGATTTTTGCCATTGCGTTCGAAATGATTTTTATGATAAAAGTGAGTATTCACACGTATAGTTTCTCGTATTTCATATAGTTATTAAATCAATTTGTTTTATGAGTTTTAGGTTGTGCTGGTTCGCATATTGTGCAGATTCACGTTTTACGAAATAACATTTCGTTTTCAAGTTCAACTTGACTCAGAAAAATGTACGGAAAAACAAAAAAAAGTTAATATAAGTTATTATTTAAAATAGGTTTTGAAAATTATTGGCTCTTACATTCTACCCTTATTAAAAGGAATCGCGTCCTCGCGATTCAGTTCAAGTTACCCGTTGGGGTTGGAAAGAGATGAGGATACTTTCGCTTGCTTTCAGTTTGTGTGATCCGATAGGGTTGAGGAGGGGTTAGGATATTTGCGTTGAATTCATCTTCACGATTCCATGGGAATTCAGGACCCTTTCAAGAAAACGGTTGAACCTTGGCGGTAGATATGTGAAATGGCCGCTTTAAATTACAGAATTCCTAAGGTGACTATTCCTATCATAGCATGATCCTTCCTGAATTATATATAGGTGATCAGGCTATGTATAATTGGGGATTGATGATGCCATACTTGGTTTAGTCAAAATACTATTAGGTTTACTGCGGATAAACAGTATCGGCCATTCTGTTTATAAGATAGTAGTCGAAATATTTTATAAACGAGCACAACCGTATGTATGACGATAGCAGAATAGGTCGTAGAATGATTACATAACGGTTTATGAAACGGGAAGCATAACAGAAAGAAGTCATCATAACGCATTGACATAAAATAATAGGGAATTATTTAAATAAATCCACATAATGCAACAAAGAAAACAAATCTTAAAGAATTACAATACGCCCAAGAAAATGCAATCCAAAAGGGTCTAGGATTAAGTCTTATTATGCAAAGCAGATAATTCTTTTCTTCAAACATCTTCATCACCCGCAATATTGTTAGAATTCTGGCAAGCTCCTTGTGAATTTCGATTTCTTAGCTCTGGGCAATCACTCCTGAAGTTTCCAAACACTCCACACTCAAAGCATGTGACAGTAACTTTTAGGTTTATCACGAGAGTGGGAGCCTTGCAATTCTTGGCTCGGTGACCGATCTTCCTGCAGTTCCCACACTGAATGGGGCAAGGTCCATTGTGATGAAACGGGCATGTTTTGCACTTGGGAACGTTCCAACATAACCATTCTTGTAACTGGTCCCAGCAGCGTAAACTTTGACTACTTCTTGCCGCTTGTTCAGACCATTGTTGTTGTTGTTGTTGTTGTGGTTATTGTTATCATCTCATTTTCGCTTGTTGTCATTGTTGTTGAGATTTTGAGAAGTTCCAGATTTGATCACTTGATCTAAAAGTTGCTGCGAGATTATGATAGCTTCATCAAGTGTTTGAGGGTCAAATGACGTCACATTCCCTTCAATACCAGTCGGCAGTCCCCCAATAAAGTTTTCCAACAGTTTCTCATTATCTGGAACCATTTGTGGGCATAGCAAGATGATAAAACTCTGTCTCCAACTTCCTCACTTCACTTCGGGAATAGTATTTCTTGACCATCAACTTTTTAAATTCCTCCCACAGAGTATTGTAAGCATTCTCAATCCCAATTGGCTGAGCATACAAATTCCACCATGACAAGGCATTTTCCACAAGTGTGCCCGTAGCATACTTGACCTTGCAATCATTAGAACAGTTGCTAAAAAGAAACACATACTCGGTCTTCTTAAACCATTGGGTTAAACCCACCGCTCCTTCTGCTCCTTTGAAATTGATGGGTTTATAGTTCATGAAGTCCATGTAAGTACAATAGCGAGGTTTGTTGGTGTTATGCACTCCCACATTTCCACCTGTGAGGGCATCAACTGCATCGTGCTCCGCAACTGCTGCAGCCATGCTGTCATTGATGAGCTTCTAGATAGAAGCTGGGGTCATTACTTTCTTTAGCGGCATGATTCTCTTAACACCACAAGGGAAAACGCAAAATACGAAAATTTTATAGTGTCAAAATAAAAATAGGAAAAGAAAGTAAAGCGTAATAGAGTAATGTCCTATGAGTGGGCGTTCAAGGGTGATTAGTTAAAATCATATTCTCATCAATCGGCGTGTCTTCAGGCGGTAGGTTATGGGATGGTGCAGATGTTCTAAAAATATAATGTGAGTATTCAAACTTGTCTTCTGAGACGAGCAATAGGCAACCAAGGGGGATCGATAGACTGTAACAGGTTTTGTTATTGTAGAAGATAATATAATATAAAGTTATGTAAAAATTTGAGACCCTTGTAATCACTTAGAATGTTTCGAGAAAATTTTTATAAGCGATTGATAAGGATTTAAAATGTACACTTTTAAGGGGTCATTTAAGCCCTAAATCGACCATTTTTATATCCGTTACTGCTTAATTTCATTCCTTTTCACTTTTTAGGTCTCTTGGAAGCAAAATGATGGAATGAAGCACATTTGGACGAAAAGGAGCGAATATATGAAGAAAATGGCAAAGTCAAGATCGAAGCCACTCAAGCTGCTCAAACTGAACCTGACGGCGTCCCAATCAAAGGGCGACGCCGTCCCTATATGGAGACTTGATCAAAACATGCACCAGATGGCTCAGTGGAATTTTTGTTCGTATAACCTAACGGCGTCAGGCTTTGAAGAAGAAGGGCGTCACTCAGACTTTTCATCTCAGACAGCCCAGATCCAGAATCAGACGACGTCCCAACTGAAGACTGACGGCGTCACAAGCTCTAAGGTGACGCCGTCCCATCGATGACTTGGCCAAGACGAAACCCTAATGATGGCGAGCTGACGGCGTCCCATCCAAAAGGTGGCGCCGTCGCAAGTGTAAATCTATATATAGAATTTGATTTTTTGCATTTAAAAAGGTAGACTTTTGGAGAGAAAAACCTAAAACGTTTGTAGTCCGATTTGGACAGTATCTTAGGGTCCCAAACCCTATTTACACATCGAGATAAGTATTTTAATCTAAAGTATCATTATGTCTTCAATTGATTGTGTGTATGCTTGCTTGTTTACCATGTCTAGCTAAATTTCTTGTGTGTTTGCTTAGATCTATGAAACCTAGTTATTGATTATTGTTAGGTTGTTTCTTATCTTAATTGTAATTGGATTAGGAGTGCAACTAGGCATCATTCTTTGTGTTTAATGCTTGAGTATTCTTTGTGAAAGTTAGGCTTATGAATGAAATAGTTTAAGGACTTGCGGATTTCGTAGGTAACCTCAAAGAGTTAGGGCATATGCATACCCTACGAACTTAGGAATACAACGCGTTAAGATAAGGTGTGACAATTCAACCGAACAATAAAAGATAACTAGGGAATAATAGTATCTAGGTAAACACATTTTTAATCATCATACGAGCACACATTAAATAGACATAAGATTACCCGTAGTATTAGATAATTAGATAGTAGAAGTAATCAGTAGAAAGTACCACCCCAAACCAATTGCCCCGTGATATTTACCTTAGCTTTACAAAAAACCAATAAAAAGATAAAAAAGAATCATCCTCAACCCCACCTTCTCGTAAAACATTTCTTGCTAGCATTCCTATTCCCCTAGAGAATAATATCAATCCCCGAGGCTTACCCAATACTACACTACAACGATTAGGTTCACTGCCTAGGTGGTTGAAAAACTTGATCGAAGAAAAGGAAGTTTCCTTTGACCCTGAACGCGCTTTGTACACGCATCAAGTTTTTGGCACCGCTGTCAGGGAATAGAATAGCTAGTTAGATCTTTATCTCGTTTAGATTCCCTTGCTTGATTCCTATCAAGTAAGATTTTTTCTCATTTTCATTAGCTTCCTTGTAGTCTATCCCCCTTCTTCGTGATTTTGTTCGTAGCCCATTACTTTTCATCATGGAAGGTGATAACCCACCACTAATTGACCCGCCAAGAGGCCGTACTCTTGGTGAATACTCTAGACCGAGCCACCAAGGCTATAGGAACACCATTGAGCTCCCCGATCAAGCTCAAACTACGACCCTGCGATCCGACACCATCTGATTGGTGCAAAACGGATGTGCATTCCATGGACTTCGTCCCGAAGATCCTAATCAGCATCTCAAGGACTTCCTTAAAAATTTTGATTCCATCGACCTTGATGCTACCACACGGGAGACCACGCGCTTGCGTCTCTTATAATTCTCTCTACGGGACCAAGCTAGTAATTGGCTTGAGCGACTTCCCGCCGGATCCATCTCAAGTTGGGATGATCTCACCACTCATTTCCTCGCCCAATTTTTCCCACCGGGGAGAACTACCAAACTTAGGAATGACATCTTGATGTTCCAACAACGTCAAGGTGAAACTCTCTACAAGGCGTGGACTCGATTCAAGGACTTACTCCATAAAGTCCCTCATCACGGCATCAATCTTTGGCTTCAAGTCCAAATCTTTTACGATCATGTCAATTTCTCAACTAGGCAAACCATCGACCAAGCCGCCGGTGGCAAACTTAGTAAACTCACCACGGAAGAATCATGGGGTACAATAGAGGACCTTGCCCTCTATGACAACGAAAGTTGGAACGACCCCCGTGAGTTGCCCAAAATTGTCAAGGCAATCTCCTTGCCTCCCATTGACTCACAAACTTCCAATCGTAGGATTCTTGAACTTGAAGATCAAATCAAATTCCTAATGAGCTCCTACGAGAATCCTAGGTCTTCCCACCAAGTGAATAAAATCACTCTACCTTGTGAATTATGTAGTGGTCCCCACGACACTCGTTATTGCACAAGACTCCCCGAATAAGCTTTTGCGGACTATGCCTCTATGCGCACCGATGGAGCGGGAGAGAAGTGGTACATTTTCAAGCCCGAGCAAAACAACTTAGGAAATTCCTACAACCCCTCTTGGAGAAATCACCCTAACCTTAAGTGGAGCCAAAACTCAAACGCGCCCCAAAACTCATCTAGAGGTCCTACAACAACCCTCCAAACACCAAGAATTCCACTAGTCTCGAGGAAATGGTGTCTAAGTTCATGTCATCTCAAGAAGCTCGGTTGACTAAGCTTGAAGCCGATTTTAAGCAACGACAAAGCGAGATGACAACCAAGCTCGACACCCTCTTAAAAGCCTTCAATGACTGGGAAATTGGAGCACTCCCAAGTGACACTATAAAGAACCCAAAAGTGAATTTGATTTCATCGACTTCATGTTCTTACTCACCATGGGAGAGTGCATATCCATGCCCTTCACACCTAAAAGTCCACTCGTTCAACGTCATCAACACGGGTTCCAAGCGATCCTTCATGAGATACCAAGGACCCAAACCAATGGTCTATCCAACTCTTGAGAAACCTATCAACCAAGAACCCAAACCTAATCTAGAAGAGAAGTATAAGGAGCTCCACCAAGAAAAACCAGTTTTTGAGGTCTTGACTCATGCACCTTATTATAATGCTTTAAAAGAAAAATATGAGCAAGAACTAAAATTAGGAGAACATGGGTCCGCATTTGTGCAAAATAAGTTACCTAAGAAGTTAGATAATTTGGGGCTATTCATTCTTCTGTGTAGAATTGGAAATTCTAAATCTTTCGACACATTAGTCGATTTAGGATCAAGCATCAATCTTCTTCCGTTGTCCCTCCATAGAAGCCTTAACCTAGGTAAGATAGAACCAACGGAAACCATCTTAGGTCTAGCGGATGGTAGTATTGCATATCCGGTAGGGATAATTAAGGACATGGTAGTGCACGTAAGTCGATTAACTCTTTTGGCGGATTTCCATGTGCTAGACATGAATAAAGACCCGACATGCCCATTATTAGTAGGAAGAGGATTCTTGGCTACCGCTAGTGCCATAATTGACTGTAAGATGTCTAATATAGTGGTAGGAGAAGGGAGTGCTAGGTCAATTTACGATGTCAAGAAGCATATCTACTACAAAGAGGAAGAAATACCCTATGAGATCATGTTGGATAGAAATCATCTAGATATGAACCTTGGACTAATGGAGATTTTGTAGGTCCTCAACGACCTTTCTATCTAGAAGAGAGCTTTGTAAGTAACTCTACTTTCCATGAACAACAATTGGCTAGGGACATTCAAGTGAACCCGTTCGAAGATACCTTAGTTTTTAGGAAGATGACTGAGTTCCTAGGAACCTTGCCCATTAATCTTAACATGAATAAGTGGAAAGTTGAGAGTGAGAAGCCTAAGAATTATTGGAGTTGGGATAGACCACCTAGTGATGGAAATGGAGAATGGCACATTAGGATGACAATCTATGATCCCGATGGAGAACAGTTTGAAAAGGCATACCAGACTAAGCGTACCAATACGAAGATAAAAGATAAGTTTGATCCCTATGACATTCTTGAGGATAAACTTACTTATATAGGTACGTAGGAGCACGACTTCGAGTCTAGCTACAAGACTCATAAATAAAGAAAAGCACTTCGTGGGAGGCAACTCACGCTTAATTGTTTGCTTGTTTGTGTGTCATATATCTTTTTCATTGTTGTTTATTCTCATGTTTGATTTTGTGAAAATGCTTTATTTTGTCTTTAACCTCGTCTTAATTACATATAAAGGTATTTTACAAAAAGATAAGTGCAGGGAAGATTACATACGTATTTGAAGAACGTGAACATGAGAATTACAATTAGTGAAATTTATATATATGTGTGTTTGTTAGAGTCAAATGCTTGTATCGAGTCATAATGGATGTTTTGCAGGAATATTTCCAGGTTTTAAAGATGTAATTTTTCCAGGAAAATGCACCAGACTAGTTTTTGTCATGACAACCTGACGGCATCAGAATTAAAGCCTGACGACGTCAGGTCAAGCAGAAACAACTTATCAATTTTTTGTTTTATGTGCTACTTATAAATTTTTGGAAATTCTCATGTCTTAATTTTCCAGAAAAACTGCAAACATCCATTCCACAAGCATTATATCCTAGTGTAGTTATGTCAAATATAGTTTTACCGCCGATTTTATGTGAAAGTTCCAGTTGTTTTCTTAAGTGTGCAGGTTATATTTGGCAAGAAGAAGAAACTCAACATTGGATGGAGCTTATTACGTATGCATTCTTCTTGGAAAAGAACTTAACTGCAACTTCACACGGATCCTACCGAGCTAATCAGGGGAGTACTAGTTTCTTTTCCTTACTTACCTTCCTTTATCATAACTTTAATACTTTCGGGGAACAATGGCGACAATGTTCAGTTTAAGTGTAGGGATGGAGAATAAAATGGGAACTTAGAATCTATTCTTATCCTTGATTATCTGTCTTGTCCTTGGTCATTTGTATAATAAACTATGAGAAATATTTGTTAGGGAAATTTAGCACCAAATTTAAATTTTTTTATGACATGTACGAGCTAAAACTTTAGTCTTAATAAAGCGTTTCATGGATAGGAGTTATATGACTAGCACAAAAACCGTTACCACTCAAATTCCACCCCAAAAATGTGAGGTTCGCCCCTAGATATTTAGGAATAAAAGCATTCACCTTTAATGCTTAGAGAGTGTACCAGTAGTATAATAGATTCGAGAACTTGTTTTGTGATGCATTCCGAGATCGCTAGTGAGACTACACTTGTGTAGTTAGGAATAACTAAGTGATAAGAGGCATTAGGATAACCCTTGTTTGAAACTTGTATTATAATTACTTCTTCCACATCGGTCGAGTAATTACCCCACACCCTTGCGATGTACTCATCTTTAGTACACGATACCCCTAGTTAACCCTTCAGAGCCTATCCTTTTTGCGGTTCTCGTGATGTTTTGATTTTCCGGAATATCGATGAAGAACATTGTTTACAATCCACCCCCAAATGTACACCCAAATCACCTTAGCCTACCTTGTATGCACTCACCTTTAGTGCATTATTGTTATCATTACTAAACCCTTAGTTCAAATATCTAGTTACTTGCATGGTTGCTAAGTCGAGTCATATCTTTTGTACACAGTTTTGGGATGATTGGGACTCATGGGTAAAAGTAATATTTTATGGAGTAACGCGAAGGAACGATAAATTCAAATTCCCTTTGTCTACGTAATTAAATACTCCAAGTGTTTTGATCTTTTCAAATTGGGTCAATTAGTGTTAGAGAAATAAAAACTCAAGTGTAGGGATGCTCCTATAAATCCCTTATATTTTGATGTTATCGTAGAGAATGGTAGAGTAAAAATGTATGCAAAAAAAATGAAGAAAAAAACATACGGGCTACCATCCTACATCTATCTTTATGTTTATGTCTTTAAATTTACATTTGTTTGTTTCAAGTTATCTAGAGTTAGTGAGTCGAGTCTTGGCTTAGCAACGCCATGCTTTTCATGCTTGTAACATACTATTTTTGACTTGCCACCACTAAATATCGCCTATCCAACAAAACCATTTGTTTCCCTACCATAAGCCTAACATTATAACCCTTGCAAAGACCTCTTAGATAGTTGTTCCTAGGTGCTTAAGCCAAAGCGCTAGAGGTTTGATGTAGTCTCAAGCCTATGGTAATCTATGTACTATGTCAGGTAATGAGTGTTTAACTTCCATTTCCATTTATTATATTTCATATAAACCCGAGAGATGAGAGAATCTAAACACCCCTTATAAGGTGCTAGTATATAATTTCCGTGCTTGTTATGACTATTCTGGTGCTTTTACTTGCTATGTATTATTCTAAACCCATGCTTCATGCCCCCTAACTTATAAATTGATTGGCCAAAAGCACATTTGCTTAAGGACAAGCAAATACCTAGTGTAGGGATATTTGATAAGGATTTAAAATGTACACTTTTAAGGGGTCATTTAAGCCCTTCATCGACCATTTTTATATTCGTTACTGCTTAATTTCGTTCCTTTTCACTTTTTAGGTCTCTTGGAAGCAAAATGCTGGAATGAAGCACATTTGGACAAAAAGGAGCGAATACATGAAGAAAATGGCAAAGTCAAGATCGAAGTCACTCAAGCTGCTCAAACTGAACCTGACGGCGTCTCAATCAAAGGGCGACGCCGTCCCTATATGGAGACATGATCAAAACATGCACTAGATGGCTCAGTGGAATTTTTGTTCGTATAACCTGACGGCGTCAGGCTTTGAAGAAGAAGGGCGTCACTCAGACTTTTCATCTCAGACGGCCCAGATCCAGAATCAGACGACGTCCCAACTGAAGACTGATGGCATCACAAGCTCTAAGGTGACGCCGTCCCATCGATAACTTTTCCAAGAAGAAACCCTAATGACGACGAGCTGACGGTGTCCCATCCAAAAGGTGACGCCGTCGCAAGTGTAAATCTATATATAGAATTCGATTTTTCTGCATTTAAAGAGGTAGACTTTTGGAGAGAAAAACCTAAAATGTTTGTAGTCCAATTTGGACAGTATCTTAGGGTCCCAAACCCTATTTTACACATCGAGATAAGTATTTAATCCAAAGTATCATTATGTCTTCAATTGATTGTGTGTATGCTTGCTTGTTTACCATGTCTAGCTAAATTTCTTATGTGTTTGCTTAGATCTATGAAACCTAGTTATTGATTATTGTTGGGTTGTTTCTTATCTTAATTGTAATTGGCTTAGGAGTGCAACTAGGCATCATTCGTTGTGTTTGATGCTTGAGTATTCTTTGTGAAAGTTAGGCTTATGAATGAAATAGTTTAAGGACTTGCGGATTTCGTAGGCTAAACCCAAAGGTAACCTCAAAGAGTTAGGGCATATGCATACCCTACGACCTTAGGAATACAACGCGTTAAGATAAGGTATGACAATTCAACCGACCAATAAAAGATAACTAGGGAGTAATAGTATCTAAGTAAACACATTTGTAATCATCATACGAGCACACATCAAATAGAAATAAGACTACCCGTAGTATTAGATAATTAGATAGTAGAAGTAATCGGTAGAAAGTACCACCCCCCAAACCAACTGCCCCGAGATATTTACCTTAGCTTTATAAAAAACCAATAAAAAGATAAAAAAGAATCATCCGCAACCCCACCTTCTCGTAATACATTTCTTGCTAGCATTCCTATTCTCCTAGAGAACGATATCAATCCCCGAGGCTTACCCAATACTACGCTACAACGATTAGGTTCACTATCTAGGTGGTTGAAAAACTTGCTCGAAGAAAAGGAAGTTTCCTTTGACCCCGAACGCGCTTCATACGCACATCAGAGATTAAAAGTAAGAGTATGTATATGATTGGGAAGAGCAAGGTTCGATATAAAATTCTAGGAGCAACGTAAGAGGTCAAAATCAGTCAAACATTTATATAAATAATCTTCTATATAAATATAAAGTGATCAAAGGTACATCAAGTGTGTATATATAAATATCGTATATATATATATATAGGTGAGTGTGTATATGAATATCCTTCATATCGATATGTGTTATATATAAGTGTCCTTACATATATGCAACATTGAAATGTTCATAGTGTCACATAAGTGTTCGAAAGGTGTGAGGCAACATGATTGGCATGCAGGTACGTGGCGGTCATAGGGTTAAGCTTTCGTAAAAGTATTTATAGTCTAGGTTTTAAAAATACCCAGCTCTCTATAACCAAGGCTCTGATACCAATCTGTGACACCCTAAAAGATCGGGTTTAGTGGAAGCATACAACTCATGAGTGCTACAAAATTGGTATCACAACACAAATTATAAAGAAATGGTTTTATCTCAACCATTTAGAAGAAATTTCACTATCAAAAGCATTATGTTTACATTATTTAGAAATAGTGCGGAAAACCAGGCCCATAATAATAAAGTGGTCCCAAATAGAAATATTTAGGTAACCTATGACCATGTCATGCCATTGCCAAGCGCCTCCAGAAGTAAGCTAATGCCCTAAAACCTGAGAATACATGCTAAAAGTGAGCATAAAGCTAGTGAGTTCATAGGTTTAAGTATGCAAAAAGCAGTGTAGACCGCAACATTAAATGTTTGTTTGACCGTTACATTCGGTTATGAACAAGTAAGGGTTGTGTTAATACAAATAAACCGTAAAAATGTTTATTAATATTTAGCGATCTCTTTGTGTTTTGTTGATAACAAATATAATGTTATCATAAGTAAAATTATAAGGATACATGTTATTTTTGTAAAGCATTTACATATAGTCATTTAATACAACTTGTTGTACTAAATCATTTGTTGTAATAATTTATTAGGATGGGTAAAATCCATGACCCATGAGCCATGGTAACCCATGATCTATTGACTAGATGCATTGCATCTATTAGATACATTGTATCTAAATAAATAACCATGGACCAACCCATAACCTATGACCCATGACCCATAACCTAAAAACCCATGGGCAAAGAGGAGCGTCCCATGGATCCTTGGAGTTACACTAGACGGATCCCTTCAGGAAGGGATCCGTGGGATCCGTGCAACAATGGCAAGATATTGCCTATAAATAGAGAGCCATTTCTTCATTTTTACTCACCGCTCTTCTTACTAACTCTCTCATATATTCTTACACTCTTCTAACAAAAGAGCACTTGATCTAGAGAGTTGTTCTTCTTTCTTCTATTGTGATTCTCATATAGGTCCTTCTCTAAGGCGAGATCACAAGCATTCTACAAGTCATCCAAGCAAGGGGTCCTTGATTGATTTGTTCCTCCACAAGATTTCTGTAGCAAAGATCTTGTATTTGTTATTTCACATATTTGTTGTGTAATAGTCGTGTTGGTTTGGTCCTCCGTGTTACGGACTCGGTATTTAGCTTTGTACCAAAAAAAGGTGTAAGCAACGTTGTGAAGGCTTCTCCGCCAAGTTGAAGGAGTTTGTTGACATCGTGCTTGAACTCTCGAGTAGGTGACTCGAGGAGTGGAGTAGGGCAAGGAAGGTGTCCTTGTACTATAAATCGGTGGTGTCATTTCTATCCATTACTTTACTTTCTTAACTTGCATTACTCTTAGAACTATACTTTATCTTCATCCATACGATTTCACATAACATCGAATCTAAAGTTTTTAGAAACTAACTTAAAATCGGCAAAACTATTCAACCCCCCCTTCTAGTTTTCCACAATTGGCATCAGGAGCTAAGTTTATAAAAGTTTTAAAGTAAACCGTATTATAAAAACTTTTCAATCACTATGGGTTTTGAAAATTACAAGGAAGGGCAATCCATGCAACGACCTCCACTACTTGAAACTAATGGTTTTATATATTGGAAAAATAGATTCGAAACGTATGTGAAGTCTAAAGATATTGATCTTTGGTACATCATTGTTGAAGGCGATTTTGAAGCCACTGCAAAAAGATGAAAATGGAATTTTAGTTAATTTACCTCATGATAAACTCACCGATGAAATTAAGAAAAAGCTTTCCAAAAATAGTGAAGCTAAAATGGTTTTATATAATGCTTTACCCAAAAAGGAATTCGAAAGAATCTCCATGCTTAAAACCTCTAAAGAAATTTGGAATTCTTTAGTTGTAACTCATCAAGGTAATCAACAAGTGAAAAACAATAAAATAGATTTATTTGTTCAACAATATGAACAATTTTCAATATCGGATGAGGAAACTGTAGATCATTCTTTTGCTAATTTTAATACTATAATTACATCTTTACAAGCACTTGATGAATCTTTTTCTAGCCGTAATCATGTTAGGAAATATCTAAGGGCACTTCCATCTAAGTGGAGATCTAAGGTGACGGCAATCGAAGAATCAAAAAACTTGACAATCCTCACCCTTGATGAACTCATAGGCAACTTAAAAGTCTATGAGCTTGTCCTTGCTAAAGATTCTGAAGCCTCAAAAGTGAAAGAGAAGCACAAATCTCTTGCCCTTAAAGCCAAGAAGGTCTCAAGCGATGAAGAGGACTCCTCTTCAGATAGTGATGACGAGGAGTATGCCATGGCGGTAAGGGACTTCAAAAATTTCTTTAGAAGGAAGGGAAGATACGTCAAACAACCATATGACGACAAGAAAGGATTCCGGAAAAGCAAAGAGGACGAGAAGGCAAGGGATGATCGCGCTTGCTTTAAATGTGGGGACCCAAACCACTTTATTAGTAAGTGTTGTGGAAAACTAGAAGGGGGGTTGAATAGTTTTACCAATAAAAACTTCGTTTTAAAATATGTAGATCGACTTATGTCAATCTATTTAGATGTGTATGTTGAACATTGATAGATAGATATATAAAAGTGTAATGAAAGATAAAGAGTAAGAATCACATAACCACGACACGAGTATTTATAGTGGTTCGACTACAAGGACACCTTCCTTGCCCTACTCCACTCCCCGAGTCACCTACTCGAGCGTTCGTAATCACTACACGACACTAACTCCTTATGGCAGAGAAGCCTTCACAACGTCGCCTACTTTTTTTCCGATACTAGGCTAACCACCGGGTTCTTTCACCAAGGTGAACCACACCTACCACAACGTCGCCTACCCTTTATCCGGTACTAGGCTAAGTACCGAGTTCCATTACAATGGAGGAACTACTACCCAACACTACACAACACCTAATCCCAAAGGAGACCCACTCCTTATCACAACACCATCAAGGATATCAACATCCTTGGTAACAAACTATCACTATTTGTATAACGATGCACCTCATCGATTATACGACCTTGGCATTCTTCACTAATGTCACTTGATTTGATTCCTAGGCATCTTTCACCAATGCCCTTGACACAAACGCTTGGCACCTTTCAATAATGCCTTCGTATTGATACCTTTAGCATTATTCACTAATGCTTTTGACACGAACGTTAAGCACCTTTCACGAATGCTTTCGTCTTGACTCTTTCGGCATCCTTCACTAATGCCTTCGACATAATACTTCTATGGAGGAAGAAAGAACTATCAACAAGAGAACCTCAGTAGTCTTGATGATGACGAAGCATGGCAACTCATGGACTTGAGCTTGCTCAACTTCAAGAAGTGGTGATCTCGCCTTTAAGAGGAACCTAGAGAATCACACAAAAACAAAAGACAAGCTACATAGAAAGATCCCTTAGGATCAGTGGTTAGAGAGTTACAATACTTGGGTAAAGTATGTGTGAGAGTGGCAAAGCAAAAGGAATAAATGGCTCACTATTTATAGAAGAGAAACTACTACTGTTCCATGGATCCCAAGGATCCCACCCTCAAGGGATCCGTCTAGTGTAATGCTAGGGATCCGTGGGACGCTCCTCTTTGCCCATGGGTATTTTGGCTGTGGGTCATGGGTCATGGGTTATGGGTTGATCCATGGGTATTTCTTTAGATACAATGTACCTAATGGGTGCAATGCATCTAGTCAAATGTTTATGGGTCAATACCATGGGTTTTAGTTTTTACCCATTTATAATACATACTAGTTATGTATATATATATTCCCAATATGTAAACACTAGATGTTGTACATATGTATTACTAAATCATAAAATCACTTTATACTTGTTTTAGTGTTTTATGTGAAAACGTAAGTGTGTTAGAAAACTATTGGCTCAAACCATTTACGTATTTTATTTGTTTCGTTAAAATGATTTTACGTTTGTTATCGACAAAACATTAGAAGATCGTAAAATATAAATAAACGTTTTTACGGCTTATTTGTATTAACAATCTCCCCTTTTTTGTTGATGACAAAGCATAAAATTATTTTAAGGAAAAACTAAAATTTGTAAAAGTTCGAATTGGAGTTTTTACTCTCTTCTCCCCCTTTTTGTCGAAACAAAAAGAGCGTCGAAAAGAAAGTAACACATTGTTTTAATAAAAACATGTAAAAGAAAAAAAAATGTAAAGAGAGCAAGTGACGGGAATAGTTCTCGTCTTAACTCATCCTTGACGAGTCCATCCCTTTGTGAGGGCGTCAAGCAAAAATAATTAAAAAAAACTAGTAAGCTAATGTATTGCAACTTTGTTTGCAAATGGTTTCGTCTTTGTGACGAAAATGCTCCCCCTTGAAGATTGCAACTTTGCAATGGGATGTCATGAAGTGTAATCCAAATAAGGATTATATTGCGAATATTTTTGCAATGTATGGTTTGACACAAAGCTCCCCCTAGCTTGAGGTGTCAAAGTCTTCATGTGTATTTTGAAAATCTACGAAATAAGGGTTAGAAAACAAGTATATAGTGCATAATTTCCTGCAAATAAGACTCAAGTTAGTAGAAAATTGGTCTTCTATTGCACAGATTCCACGGTTCCCTCCTTGGAGGAATCCGGCTAGGCAAAGTTCAGGGATCCGTCTATCTGTTAGCAGATTTTAGCAATGGTGATGTAACAAATAACGTTATCATCAAGGAGAGATATGCATTCAAGCAACAAACATATACTCAAGGCAATATGGCACATAAACTATCATTCAATAAAAATATAAGAGATAATCAACAAATCTCTAAAAATAAGAGAATGACTTAGCCATGTAATACATATTTCTACTAATACTAATAAGTGACTAAAAACTTAAAAAGCAACAATGTGCTTGAGTCTAAGGATGAGTAAACTTGTTGATTTGGTCCAATCTTTCAAGAAGATGATTAAACATGAAATGCAACTCATTTCGTACTTCTTGAACAAGTCCTTGGGTGATTAGACAATTAGAGCTATTATTGTCTTGATTAGGAACCGGAGGAGATTGGATGTTTTGAGGAGGCTCTACAAATGTTGGTGGAGTTTCATTGAGAGATGTAGGATGAGGTTCTACTAAAAATGCGGGTGGTGGTAATGGAACTTCCTCCATTTGATCAAGTCCTTGGTGGTTCCTTGTTTCCCATGATGGACTAGTTGGTGTTGTAGGTGGTTCCCTATTTAACGAGAAAGTTGGTGAGTGGGATGTTCTCGGTGGTGAATGCTCTAACGAATAGAGATTTAGGTGAGAAAGAGGCTCGTTGAATGAGTGTAATCCATGCTCTAGGAGTGAGGGCTTAGATGGGCTAGAGCTAGTAGCTATGTTTGGTTTTGAACTAGATGACCCTTTTTCTAGCCCAAAAGGTTTGATGCTAATTCTTGCGGTTCTCTTAGCAATTGTTGAATGGGTTTGTTGAGGTGGGATTCTAGCATTGTTATCTCTTACGGGAGATGATTTGGTGGATGAAATCTCATGAATCATATGACCCTTCCTTTTGGATGATCCTTTGGTTGAAGAGTTGTTGCTAAGTGCTTTAGTCATGGTGATGATGAGGATGCAATATGAGCTTCTAATTGCTGATTTTTGAGAGCTAGGTAAGAGTGATGACTTAACCTCAAGAGTGTTTGGTTTATAAAGGATGATTTTGAATTAGGGAATTAAGTTCTTGGCCACTAGGAGGATTAAGCATGCACTAAGATATTATTCAGCTCTAGGAGAACATTAAATGATAACTAAAAGTGGTTAGATAACCAAAAGGTGGATTAAATTTGAAGAGGAAAGTTGATTAAAGTCTTTCTGCAAACACGGATCCCACGGATCCCTCTCACCAGAGATCCGTCTGGTTATAAACCAGGGATCCGTCTGTCAGACAGATACTTGATGAGATGATTATGCCTTTTGTAAGGTCTAGTACCTATGTATCTCAAGGTTTTGACTTTCTTTTGATGTCTTGAGTGGTGGATATCTTAAATGCCCAACCATAAGGGGTGAGGGTACTTAATGATGGTTTTGGGTAGGAAAGTGGACTTTAGATAGTCTAACTAAGTGCTTTGAGAAGGATACCATTTGATTTGAGATGGAAAGGTGGTGGTAATTAGTCCTAGAAGTTAGATGGTAGCTCAATAGAAAATTGATAAAATGTTGAAAAATAAAGAAAAAAAACTAGTTTCAAGCGTATTTTAGGGTAAAGGACGACTAAAATCAATTTTCTAAAATTGATAGAAATATCGAACTAAGTGTATTGAGATGTGAGGAATAATGTGTGAGCGATGGAGCGGAAAGATGATGAGTTTTGATGAATTGATAAATCAAAACACGTTGAAATAGATCCTAGGTAAGCTATGGATGAGTGTGAAGCTTTCAAATGTTTGAGGAAGACTTAGTTGGTTCTAAGGTCTTATGTTTGACTAGTGTGAGGTGATCTAGTGAGCTGTTTTTGATGTAAGGAAGTTTGTATTCCTCATCTGTAGTCACGGATCCCACGGTTCCCTTTTAGGAGGGATCCGGCTAGTTATAACGCTGGGAGCCGCCTACTGCAGATCTAAAGGCTTTCAGTAAATGTGCAATTTTGAACTCTTAGCAAATGCTTCTCCTAGTTGTTTCTACAAAGACTAAATGCAAGAACACATCAAGTATAACACATAGCAAGTGTGGGGGAACTAAAGGTACCTAAAGATGAGTGACGACGACTACTTGAATGATTTCAAGAAGTCGTAAAATCTCATCCTACACGTTCCTAAGTTAAGATTGTTCAATGCCAAGTTATGACAATACCTACATACTACATCCTACTCTACATAAGTATTGTTTAGATGTTACAAACCATTGTTTCCATAAATTAAGGTCCTATGACCTTATCTTACTTCCCCACCACTCCCCGTATTCATCCACTCTTTATCACACCATCTCTACTTCTTTTTCTTCAAGAAGTTGGCGAAGCACTTGAAGATTCCCTTGGTTTTTTTCCATTCTTGTGATGGGCTAGGAATGTCCGGAAATTGATTGATGTAATCCAAAAGGTCTAGATCGGTGTTTCCGAGTGGGTTGCTACTACCTTCACCTTCTCTTTGCCTCTCCCGTTCATCCGAGGAATTCGTGGGTGGGTAAGGCCTTTTGCCTTCCACCATAAACCTTGTAGTTCTACCCTCGGTCAATGACACCATAACTTTGTTGCAAAAGCTATGATCATAGGATTGCGGAGAAGGATCTATGTGACAATCCGTCAATTTTCCGGCTATTATTTATATCAGAGTACGCGAGTTATTTATTTTATGACCATTATAACTCTTAAACGAGAAGTTATCTCCTGTTTTCCAATGTCCCGGCGCCACACGCGTACCGACACCAAAATAAAATTGGCACGAAATTTATTTTCTAATGTCAAAGTAATAATAATACCATAATATTTCGCTCGTCAAAACGTCTCCAGAAATATAAAAATTATAAAATACGGATACCCGAATAATATTCTACATAATTAAACGTTATTCTGTACGGAACAAATTATACAGTACAAGTTACACAATACACAATTAATAATATTAATAATAATAAATAAACCTAATATTTTATCAAATTCTTTTTCTTTCTCTTTGTCTTCTCTTCCCATTTACGACAAAAACCGGTTCCCAAATATTTTGCATATCTTTTCATCTTCACATTTCCCTTTCCTCTCTCCTCCTTCCATACGCAAACTCCATAGCCTCCATCATCAAAATGGCAAATATTCGCCTCTTTTGATTTCAAACCAAGAAAACACTCTTGTCAACACTCCAAATTCGTCTAAGCTATGCACTAGAGCACACATGTGGCGCCTATGAACCGAATTCGAGACAAGGAATGCTCAAAGAAGAAAGAAACATGTTTTGGGTTTCCAATTTAGTCACTCTCTCCAACCTAAATCATCTCCTATAAAAGGGTTCAAAATTAGAAGAATAATTCATCAACTTCTTATTCAATTCGAAAAATTAGGGTTCCACTAATCAAAGGGCTTCTTGAAATTGATTGAGGGGTTTTATTCTTGGGTGAAAAAGGAAGCTATTCCAGAAGTTAATTGGCGTAATTCGAACCGGGTCTCCTCCAATTTGAGTTTTTGTGTTCGACCCACCTTGTTTCTAATGTAAGAACAATTGTCTTTTTTTTTTTTTTGTGTGTTTCTTAAACCATTTTATTATAACCAATTTATGTATTTGTCCATGCTTCAATAATAGTAATTATTAGAATAAATCTAATTGGTAAATGTTAATTTGGGTTTGGCTTAACGTTGTTGTTGTTCGTGGCTGACAAAGTGGGGAAACAAAAATAAAAACTTAACACATATTTTGTCAATTTTAATATGGTTATGTCGAATGAACTTATTTGGGATGAAATTGATATCGGTTGATGTTGTTGTTGTTGTGATACTGCTGAAACACAAGAAAAAGAGAAACTTGGCTTTTAATAATTTAAAAATTAAATTCATTAACTTAAGTTATTAGACTGAAACATGTCATGTGGGTTGCGTTTGGTTTTTAGCCTTGCTCGAGAAACCACAGTGGGGAGGTCGAAATAGTCCTTTGTTGATAAAGGTTATAGCGGGTGAGTATAGTTGTTGTCTTCCCGAGTCACGACATAGGGGCACACAGAATTCTGGGTTGAGCCATACTTCTATAATATAAGCATGACATGAATACACCCATTTTCATTTTAGTATTAGCACCTCATCATTTTCATCAAAACATTAACATTAGCCATCACGACATGTAATGCTATAATAAGCTATTTATCCACTCCACGAAATGCAACATTAAACATTAATTAATTGAAGATTCCTATAAACTAATCAAGCTAGTAAAGTACTGTAATACGTGTAAAGGTTGTCAAAATATTCGCATTTGTTATTTGTATTAGTTCTATTAAAAAGTCAAATGCATACACATTGTTTTGTAAAATCAAAACAGTAAAAGTAACCAAGTGAAATTCTTTTGAAAACAAATGACCATACCAAAATTTGCCTGCGTGTTTGGGCCGAAGCCCACTTCAAAGTCCTCAACAGCCGTCGTCTATTGGTCCGGGCCATAGCCCGAGCACGACGTCCCACTTGCTCGCCTTTTCAAAAGTTCTCGTCGATTAATATTTTTACTTACGTCGTCACCATAAATTACATATAAACACTTAAATTGAGTAATGAATTTTACGAACAAGATTTGTAATCGTGTAAAACAATTAAACCAAATATGACTAAAATAATAAAAATGTTATATATACTTGTAGATATATAAATATACATAAACTTACTCATATCGATAAAACATATATATATAATTTCATAAATAAATATCCACTTTACTTATAACATTATTTAAGCCAAATTTCCTTTACCGGTCAAACGATATATTTTCTATAAAGCTTTCGTTAAAACGCTATATGTAACTCATTTCTAGCCGAAATATATACTTTTCAACATTGTTTTCAAAACAAGTTCTATTTGCCAAAATATACACATTATTTAGAAAATGGCAATTTTAAAACCTAACGTCGACACAACAACAACAACAACAACAACAACAACAACAACAACAACAACACTTATAAATTAAATAAAGTTAGATAAATTTTACTTGGGGTCAAAAACTGAGACTTGACATACTAATCTAGGTCGCGTGTCGATGCCATCCAATAATTCCATTTGACTGCTGCTTTAGACTACTAATTGCCAAGGTGAGTATTCACAGCCCCCTTTTTACTGTTTTACTTATTTGGGGTGAAATGCATGAATATAAACTTAAATTGTTTTTGAACTACTTGATATACTTTGAACCCTTAGACTTAATTTTAAATTTATGACTTGTTTGAACCTAATGGACCGTACGTCCTTGACCTAAAGTCTCCCACGTTCGGAGCACTGCCGAGTCTCCCATGTTCGGAGCAGTCTTAATTGATAGTATATAATAGTTGTTATGATGTACTGTTCGTACATTCGCATTGTTAGTCCCCTATTGGTTTGCCGTTCGCACTCCAATTATACGTACCGTTCGTACGGCCTCCTTGTGTGGGGCAGTAGATAGTATGAGTAGCGCTATTAGAGGTCGGCCAACCTCTCGTTCCCCTGTCTACGGAACGCATATTATTTATTTTAGGGGCTTTGCCGCATACTTTATTATATACGAGGCATTATTGTGTATTGTTTACTAGACTTAAAATATGGAAGTGTATGTGAATTCATATGTTACAAGTCTTGTATGGGCGGGATTTGTAACATAGTGAGTTGACAGGACATTTACCAAACAGACTTTCAAAAATCGGTATTTTATTTTACATAAAACCTGTGTACTCACCAACTATTTTCATAGTTGACCCGTTTTCTCATGCATTTCAGGTGATCGTTGTTTAGCTTATATTATGAAGATTTTAAATAAAGGAGTCGTCACAAGTCAACTGGGTCGTTATGTATTAAAGTGTCATCTTTCAAATGTCAAACTTATGTTTCAATTGCCAAGGTCGGCTAGAACCTTGTTGTAATGTTACAATATTTCTTTAAATTTAAATTATGGTATTGTACTATATCTCTTTGCGATGTATATTGATTATGTTACACCTCGCGTTTCCGCCTCCGGCGGGGTGTGACAGATTGGTATCAGAGCCAGGTTATAGTGAATGCCGATTTTTATAAAATAAAAATCGCAACTATAACCAAAATAAAATTTTTGTTAAAACACAGAAACATTATACGAGTCGACTAGCACCAGCATTGCATCGTTACTCCTAAATTATGCATAGCCTGTACACCTATGCATAATTCAGGAGGAATCATATGATGATGGGATTAGTAGCTTCGGATTATGTTTGGTCAAGTCTTAGAGAGTCTGATCACCTGGAACTGCATTAGTCGCGTGAGTATGCATAACATGCTTATATGTCCATTATACCTTATATACATTTTATATATGCCTTCTTCTTGCTTTATATATTATGACCCGTTAGGCTAAGTACATTCTTTTGATCACCCCCTCTATTTCAGTACCTTCTAGTTCTAATTCATGGCATTGATTAGTGTAGAACCTTGCATCATGAGCCTTAGTTTAATTGCTGCCTTATCACTAATCTGAGCACCCTACTATTAGTATTGATTGGTTTAAATGATTTCAAACTCGAGCCAAGTTTTCAAAAGGTCTCTTACATAGATGAGAAGCCATCTCTTTCTGACAACTTGTTTCCTAGCTTGATCTAGTGACAGTTCTTGTTTGATGAGTTGCGAAAATCAAGTTGAAATCAAGTTGTTACTCAACCTACACAACTTAAACAAATGACCGGTCAGGTCGACAAGTTGTGAAAATTCACCAACTAAGAGTCTTTTGAGGGCAAAGTTCGAGAATGAGAAAATTTGAACCATGAGATTGTATGCCTGTAGTGTAGACGGACTGAATCTCGAGGACGAGATTCTTTTTAAGGCTGGCAGACTGTGACAATCCGTCAATTTTCCGGCTATTATTTATATCAGAATACGCGAGTTATTTATTTTCTGACCATTATAACTCTTAAACGAGAAGTTATCTCCTGTTTTCCAATGTCCCGGCACCACACGCGTACCGACACCAAAATAAAATTGGCACGAAATTTATTTTCTAATGTCAAAGTAATAATAATACCATAATATTTCGCTCGTCAAAACGTCTCCAGAAATATAAAAATTATAAAATACGGATACCCGAATAATATTCTACATAATTAAACGTTATTCTGTACGGAACAAATTATACAGTACAAGTTACACAATACACAATTAATAATATTAATAATAATAAATAAACCTAATATTTTATCAAATTCTTTTTCTTTCTCTTTGTCTTCTCTTCCCATTTACGACAAAAACCGGTTCCCAAATATTTTGCATATCTTTTCATCTTCACATTTCCCTTTCCTCTCTCCTCCTTCCATACGCAAACTCCATAGCCTCCATCATCAAAATGGCAAATATTCGCCTCTTTTGATTTCAAACCAAGAAAACACTCTTGTCAACACTCCAAATTCGTCTAAGCTATGCACTAGAGCACACATGTGGCGCCTATGAACCGAATTCGAGACAAGGAATGCTCAAAGAAGAAAGAAACATGTTTTGGGTTTCCAATTTAGTCACTCTCTCCAACCTAAATCATCTCCTATAAAAGGGTTCAAAATCAGAAGAATAATTCATCAACTTCTTATTCAATTCGAAAAATTAGGGTTCCACTAATCAAAGGGCTTCTTGAAATTGATTGAGGGGTTTTATTCTTGGGTGAAAAAGGAAGCTATTCCAGAAGTTAATTGGCGTAATTCGAACCGGGTCTCCTCCAATTTGAGTTTTTGTGTTCGACCCACCTTGTTTCTAATGTAAGAACAATTGTCTTTTTTTTTTTGTGTTTCTTAAACCATTTTATTATAACCAATTTATGTATTTGTCCATGCTTCAATAATAGTAATTATTAGAATAAATCTAATTGGTAAATGTTAATTTGGGTTTGGCTTGACGTTGTTGTTGTTCGTGGCTGACAAAGTGGGGAAACAAAAATAAAAACTTAACACATATTTTGTCAATTTTAATATGGTTATGTCGAATGAACTTATTTGGGATGAAATTGATATCGGTTGATGTTGTTGTTGTTGTGATACTGCTGAAACACAAGAAAAAGAGAAACTTGGCTTTTAATAATTTAAAAATTAAATTCATTAACTTAAGTTATTAGACTGAAACATGTCATGTGGGTTGCGTTTGGTTTTTAGCCTTGCTCGAGAAACCACAGTGGGGAGGTCGAAATAGTCCTTTGTTGATAAAGGTTATAGCGGGTGAGTATAGTTGTTGTCTTCCCGAGTCACGACATAGGGGCACACAGAATTCTGGGTTGAGCCATACTTCTATAATATAAGCATGACATGAATACACCCATTTTCATTTTAGTATTAGCACCTCATCATTTTCATCAAAACATTAACATTAGCCATCACGACATGTAATGCTATAATAAGCTATTTATCCACTCCACGAAATGCAACATTAAACATTAATTAATTGAAGATTCCTATAAACTAATCAAGCTAGTAAAGTACTGTAATACGTGTAAAGGTTGTCAAAATATTCGCATTTGTTATTTGTATTAGTTCTATTAAAAAGTCAAATGCATACACATTGTTTTGTAAAATCAAAACAGTAAAAGTAACCAAGTGAAATTCTTTTGAAAACAAATGACCATACCAAAATTTGCCTGCGTGTTTGGGCCGAAGCCCACTTCAAAGTCCTCAACAGCCGTCGTCTATTGGTCCGGGCCATAGCCCGAGCACGACGTCCCACTTGCTCGCCTTTTCAAAAGTTCTCGTCGATTAATATTTTTACTTACGTCGTCACCATAAATTACATATAAACACTTAAATTGAGTAATGAATTTTACGAACAAGATTTGTAATCGTGTAAAACAATTAAACCAAATATGACTAAAATAATAAAAATGTTATATATACTTGTAGATATATAAATATACATAAACTTACTCATATCGATAAAACATATATATATAATTTCATAAATAAATATCCACTTTACTTATAACATTATTTAAGCCAAATTTCCTTTACCGGTCAAACGATATATTTTCTATAAAGCTTTCGTTAAAACGCTATATGTAACTCATTTCTAGCCGAAATATATACTTTTCAACATTGTTTTCAAAACAAGTTCTATTTGCCAAAATATACACATTATTTAGAAAATGGCAATTTTAAAACCTAACGTCGACACAACAACAACAACAACAACACTTATAAATTAAATAAAGTTAGATAAATTTTACTTGGGGTCAAAAACTGAGACTTGACATACTAATCTAGGTCGCGTGTCGGTGTCATCCAATAATTCCATTTGACTGCTGCTTTAGACTACTAATTGCCAAGGTGAGTATTCACAGCCCCCTTTTTACTGTTTTACTTATTTGGGGTGAAATGCATGAATATAAACTTAAATTGTTTTTGAACTACTTGATATACTTTGAACCCTTAGACTTAATTTTAAATTTATGACTTGTTTGAACCTAATGGACCGTACGTCCTTGACCTAAAGTCTCCCACGTTCGGAGCACTGCCGAGTCTCCCATGTTCGGAGCAGTCTTAATTGATAGTATATAATAGTTGTTATGATGTACTGTTCGTACACTTCGCACTCCAATTATACGTACCGTTCGTACGGCCTCCTTGTGTGGGGCAGTAGATAGTATGAGTAGCGCTATTAGAGGTCGGCCAACCTCTCGTTCCCCTGTCTACGGAACGCATATTATTTATTTTAGGGGCTTTGCCGCATACTTTATTATATACGAGGCGTTATTGTGCATTGTTTACTAGACTTAAAATATGGAAGTGTATGTGAATTCATATGTTACAAGTCTTGTATGGGCGGGATTTGTAACATAGTGAGTTGACAGGACATTTACCAAACAGACTTTCAAAAATCGGTATTTTATTTTACATAAAACCTGTGTACTCACCAACTATTTTCATAGTTGACCCGTTTTCTCATGCATTTCAGGTGATCGTTGTTTAGCTTATATTATGAAGATTTTAAATAAAGGAGTCGTCACAAGTCAACTGGGTCGTTATGTATTAAAGTGTCATCTTTCAAATGTCAAACTTATGTTTCAATTGCCAAGGTCGGCTAGAACCTTGTTGTAATGTTACAATATTTCTTTAAATTTAAATTATGGTATTGTACTATATCTCTTTGCGATGTATATTGATTATGTTACACCTCGCGTTTCCGCCTCCGGCGGGGTGTGACAATCTAATGCAAAGATGAACGTTGCAAGACGGTTTAGGAGCATTGCGTACGGTAGTACCATTTTGTCCATCCTTTTTACACTTGCCATTCTCTTAATCATGTAGTATGCAAGGTTGAAGCGAGTCTCGGTCACTAGGCCATAGATCATGAAACTTAGGCATGCATTTGGGTGATCCTTGTTCCCTCCTAAGCACAACACATTTTCCCTCACCACAACTTCCCATTTCCTATGCAAGGCATATATCTCGGAGAGCTCCATTTGAAAAGGAACCCTATAGATCACTTTCGAATTCCTAGTGACCCTCGATGGGGATGCTCTTGGCATGAACACAGTGACCCTCACCGTGGTTGCTTCCGGGATTGTCATGTGGTAGATTTCATGGTGATCAACCATGTTAATACAAATAAGCCGTAAAAACGTTTATTTATATTTTACAATCTTCTAATGTTTTGTCGATAACAAACGTAAAATCATTTTAACGAAACAAATAAAATACGTAAACTGTTTGAGCCAATAGTTTTCTAACACAATTACGTTTTCACATAAAACACTCAAACAAGTATGAGTGATTTTATGATTTAGAGATACATATGTACAACAACTAGTGTTTACATATTGAGCTAACATATACTTAACTAAGTATATACTAAAATGGGTAAAAACAAGTATATACTAAAATGGGTAAAAACTAACAAATGGTATTGACCCATAACCCATCGTTTTGTCCAAAACACTTAACTAGGTTCATTGTATTCTAGAGATACATTGTATCTAGAAAGAAACTCATGGATCAACCCATAACCCATGACCCATGACCCATAACCAAAAATACCCATGGGCAAAGAGGAGCGTCCCACGGATCCCTAGCTTTACGCTAGCCGGATCCGTTGTGGGAGGGATCCGTGGGATCCGGGGAACAGTGAGCTTTCTCCTCTATAAATAGTGAGCCATTTCTTCCTTTTGGCTCGCCACTTTCACACATACTTTCCCTAAGTATTGTACTTCTCTAACCACTGATCCTAAGAGATCGTTCTATGTAGTTTGTCTTTTGTTTTTGTGTGATTCTCTAGGTTCCTCTTAAAGGCGAGATCACCACTTCTTGAAGTCGAGCAAGCTCAAGTCCATGAGTTGCCATACTTCATCATCATCAAGACAACTGAGGTTCTCTTGTTGATAATTCTTTCTTCCTCCGTAGATGTTGTGTTGAAGGCATTAGTGAAGGATGCCGAAAGAGTCAAGACGAAATCATTAGTGAAAGATGCTAAACGTCCGTGTCAAAAGCATTAGTGAAGAATGCTAAAGGTGTCAAGACGAAGGAATTATTGAAAGGTGCTAAGCGTTGTGTCAAAGGCATTAGTGAAGGATGCCTAAGAATCAAATCAAGTGGCATTAGGGAAGAATGCCTAGGTCATATAATCGATGAGGTGCATCGTTATACATATAAGTATTTGTTTATTTTCAAGTATGGTGATATCCTTGATGGTGTTGTAACAAGGAGTGGATCTCCTTGAGATTAGGTGTTGTGTTGTGATGGGTAGTAGTTCCTCCATAGTAATGGACATAGGTGCTTAGCCTAGTACCTAATAAAGGGTAGGCGACGTTGTGATAGGTTTGGTTCACCTTGGAGTGAAAGAACCCGGTGGTTAGCCTAGTATCGGAAAAAGAGTAGGCGACGTTGTGAAGGCTTCTCCGCCATAAGGAGATTGGTGTCGTGTAGTGTTTACGAACTCTTGAGTAGGTGACTCGGGGAGTGGAATAGGGCAAGGAAGGTATCCTTGTAGCCGAACCACTTTAAATACTCGTGTCGTGGTTATGTGCTTCTTACTCTTTATCATTCATTACACGTTTATATATCTATCTATCAACGTCCAACATAAACAACCAAATAGATTGACATAAGTTAATCTAAATGTTTTAAAACGAAGTTTTAATTGGTAAAACTATTCAACCCCCCCCCCCCTTCTAGTTTTCTACAATTGGCATCAGAGCTTTGTTACCAAGTTTCTTAGAGTATGTTGTACTTTAAAAACTTGATACGATCCGTGTATGTTTGAAAACTACAAAGAAGGATTTTTTTTTTCTTTTTCAAGTCATGTTTTAAAAATCATTTTGTTGGATATTGATAGATCATCCTAACATATTTGTATCAAGAAATCTTCATGCTAGGATCTCTCCAAAACCTTCATTTCTATTCAAAGAATAATGAAGTCAACCTTCAAGAAAGGATCTAAAAGTAATCACAACTTACTTACGCCAAATACAATGGATTACTTTAAGAGCTCATGAAGTATTTCGAGTATTATGACAAACCAAGAAGCATAGAGACAGCCGGATCCCTCCAAAATGCCTAGACGGATCCCTCCACAAAGGGAACCGTGGGATCCGTGGTACAGAAGAACAATTTTCTACTAACTTGAGTCTTATTTGTAGGAAATTATGCACTATACTCTTGTTTTCTAACCTTTATTTTGTAGATTTTCAAAATACACATGAAGATTTTGACACCATAAAGCTAGGGGGAGCTTTGTGTCAAACCATACATTGCAAATTTATTTGCAACATAATCCTTATTTGGATTATACTTCATGACACCCCATTGCAACGTTGCAATCTTCAAGGGGGAGCATTGTCGTCTCAAGGACGGACCATTTGCAAAAATAATTGCAAAACATTAGCTTACTTAGTTTTATGTACTTGACACCCTCACAAAGGGATGGACTCGTCAAGGGGGAGTTAAGACGAGAACCATTCCAGTCACTTACTCACCTTACATTTTTTTTACATGTTTTTTCTTAAAACCTTGTGTTAGTTTCTTTTCGACGCTCTTTTTGTTTTGACAAAAAGGGGGAGAAGAGAGTAAAAACTCCAATTCGAATCTTTACGAATTTTAGTTTTTCCTTAAAATAATTTTATGTTTTGTCATCAACAAAAAGGGGGAGATTGTTAATACAAATAAGCCGTAAAAACGTTTATTTATATTTTACGATCTTCTAATGTTTTGTCGATAACAAACGTAAAATCATTTTAACGAAACAAATAAAATACGTAAACTGTTTGAGCCAATAGTTTTCTAACACACTTACGTTTTCACATAAAACACTCAAACAAGTATGAGTGATTTTATGATTTAGAGATACATATGTTCAACAACTAGTTTTTACATATTGAGCTAACATATACTTAACTAAGTATATACTAAAATGGGTAAAAACAAGTATATACTAAAATGGGTAAAAACTAACAAATGGTATTGACCCATAACCCATGGTTTTGTCAAAACCACTTAACTAGGTTCATTGTATTCTAGAGATACATTGTATCTAGAAAGAAACTCATGGATCAACCCATAACCCATGACCCATGGCCCATAACCAAAAATACCCATGGGCAAAGAGGAGCGTCCCACGGATCCATAGCTTTACGCTAGCCAGATCCTTTGTGGGAGGGATTTGTGGGATCCGGGGAACAGTGAACTTTCTCCTCTATAAATAGTGAGCCATTTCTTCCTTTTGGCTCACCACTTTCACACATACTTTCCCCAAGTATTGTACTTCTCTAACCACTGATCCTAAGGGATCGTTCTATGTAGTTTGTCTTTTGTTTTTGTGTGATTCTCTAGGTTCCTCTTAAAGGCGAGATCACCACTTCTTGAAGTCGAGCAAGCTCAAGTCCATGAGTTGCCATACTTCGTCATCATCAAGACAACCGAGGTTCTCTTGTTGATAGTTCTTTCTTCGTCCGTAGATGTTGTGTTGAAGGCATTAGTGAAGGAGGCCGAAAGAGTCAAGACGAAAGCATTAGTGAAAGATGCTAAACGTCCGTGTCAAAAGCATTAGTGAAGAATGCTAAAGGTTTCAAGACGAAGGCATTAGTGAAAGGTGCTAAGCGTTGTGTCAAAGGCATTAGTGAAGAATGCCTAAGAATCAAATCAAGTGGCATTAGGGAAGAATGCCTAGGTCGTATAATCGATGAGGTGCATCGTTATACATATAAGCATTTGTTTATTTCCAAGGATGGTGATATCCTTGATGGTGTTGTAACAAGGAGTGAATCTCCTTGAGATTAGGTGTTGTGTTGTGATGGGTAGTAGTTCCTCCATAGTAATGGAACTAGGTGCTTAGCCTAGTACCTAATAAAGGGTAGGCGACGTTCTGATAGGTGTGGTTCACCTTAGAGTGAAAGAACCCGGTGGTTAGCCTAGTACAGGAAAAAGAGTAGGCGACGTTGTGAAGGCTTCTCCGCCATAAGGAGATTGGTGTCGTGTAGTGTTTACGAACTCTCGAGTAGGTGACTCGGGGAGTGGAGTAGGGCAAGGAAGGTGTCCTTGTAGCCGAACCACTATAAATACTCGTGTCGTGGTTATGTGCTTTTTACTCTTTATCTTTCATTACACGTTTATGTATCTATCTATCAACGTCTAACATAAACAACCAAATAGATTGACATAAGTTAATCTAAATGTTTTAAAACGAAGTTTTAATTGGTAAAACTATTCAACCCCCCCCCCCCTTCTAGTTTTCCACAAACCATATCGTGTATCTCCGCCAAAGACCACTCATTGGAAAACATGCAAACTCCTTGATATGGAATCCTTAGTATTCTTCCAAACTCCACAAGCGAAAGGGTGTACTCATACTCATTTATGATGAAGACAATTGAGATAGACCCATCATCATTTCTAACTATCCTCATTGTCTTGTAGAACTCGAGTACAAAAACTGGGCAAATTTGTTCATTTATGTCCAATAAACAATCAAAGCCAATGGTCCCAAAAACTTGTCTTATGTCGGTGTTAGCAAGAAATGATGGTTCTACTACACGGCCTTCATGAAAAAGTCTCTTTTCGAGCATTTTAAACGCTTTCCTATCTTCCGGGCTAAGTCCATCTTTTCTATGGTACATTGGTATGTAATGGGCGGTATCTTGATAGTCTTGTTTTCGATTACTTGGCATGATTGTTCCTAAACAACACAACCACAATGTGGTGTTAATTATGAATAGTAGCCTAAAGGGTTTGATCACAATTTTGCTCAAATCATCTTTATTGAATTCAAGAAATGAGTTTAATTTGTATTAACAATGTTAATTCTTTGATTTGGATTATCTTAGAAAACAATGTGGTAACAAATTATGATAAACCCATTTGAACCCAACTTCTAAAGATGAATAAATTGTAATCCTAGAAATCAAGGAATTAAATTAACAATGTATTGAAGATTATACTTACATAAGAAATTGTTATGCTTGAAGAAAATGATCAAATTACTCCTGTGAACAGTAATTGGGTTTTTGTTCGTGAGTCTTTGAAGGGAAATTGGTTGTGGAACTTCCACAGTGATCATTTCTAACTTATGTTGTCTTCTGTTGCACGGATCCCACGGATCCATCTCATTAGGGATCCGGCTAGTTCAAGCTCAGGGATCCGGCATGACAGCAAAAATCAGCTTAAGCATTTCTTGATAACTTTGGTTTGGGAGTTCTAAAATGTCTAGAGTTTTATGTTTAAGCTCTATAACTTGTGATTTGAGGTTTTGACGGTTTAATACTAATCCTATTTGACGTGATTCCCTTTTTATGAATTAGTCACAATTCTTGGGAGGTTTATCAAAGATTATAATAAAATCCCATTTTATCATAATATTAGAAGTTTCACATGGATATTCATTGACATAGATGAAGTGTCAATAATCCTTTTGTGATGAATAATGATTGAGGCTATCGAATAACCGAGATATCATTATTATAGATTAGTAGTGTAGTCTATACAAATCAATCGAAGAATACTATTCTTGATGATGGCTTTAATATAGATAACTACTCAAGTAATTACTAATAGAGATTAATTATACAACTAAGATTTTAACAATAATAAAGCAAATGTAAATTATTAACGATCATACCTTTGCTAAATATTCTTTTTAAGGGAAGAAGTATTTAGAGAAAATGCTTTGTGATCTTCTTAGAATTTCCAGATACATGTGTGAGAAAAACCATGCTAAACATTATTTTCACGAAAAGAAATATTTAGATAGTTTCTTCATGATCTTCTTGGTATGCCCAAATCCAAGTATGGAGAATTTTTAACAAGGAAAGTATTAGAAAATTCTATCGTTGTCCAACAATAAACACTATAATTATTTTTAAAACATGACTTGAAAAATCCTTCTTTGTAGTTTTCAAACATACACGGATCGTATCAAGTTTTTAAAGTACAACATACTCTAAGAAACTTGGTAACGAAGCTCTGATACAAATTGTGGAAAACTAGAAGGGGGGTTGAATAGTTTTACCAATAAAAACTTCATTATTTAGATCGACTTATGTCAATCTATTTGGATATGTATGTTGGACATTGATAGATAGATATATAAAAGTGTAATGAAAGATAAAGAGTAAGAAGCACATAACCACGACACGAGTATTTATAGTGGTTCGGCTACAAGGACACCTTCCTTGCCCTACTCCACTCCTCGAGTCACCTACTCGAGAGTTCCTAATCACTACACGACACCAACTCCTTATGGCGGAGAAGCCTTCACAACGTCGCCTACTCTTTTTCCGGTACTAGGCTAACCACCGGGTTCTTTCACCAAGGTGAACCACACCTACCACAACGTCACCTCCCTTTATCCGGTACTAGGCTAAGTACCGAGTTCCATTAAAATGGAGGAACTACTACCCAATACTACACAACACCTAATCCCAAAGGAGACCCACTCCTTATTACAACACCAACAAGGATATCAACATCCTTGGTAACAAACTATCACTATATGTATAACGATGCACCTCATCGATTATACGACCTTGGCATTCTTCTCTATTGTCACTTGATTTGATTCCTAGGCATCTTTCACCAATGCCCTTGACACAAACGCTTGGCACCTTTCACTAATTCCTTCGTCTTGATACCTTTAGCATTATTCACTAATGCTTTTGACATGGACGTTAAGCACCTTTCACGAATGCTTTCGTCTTGACTCTTTCGGCATCCTTCACTAATTCCTTCGACACAACACTTCTATGGAGGAAGAAAGAACTATCAACAAGAGAACCTCAGTAGTCTTGATGATGACGAAGCATGGCAACTCATGGACTTGAGCTTGCTCGACTTCAAGAAGTGGTGATCTCGCCTTTAAGAGGAACCTAGAGAATCACACAAAAACAAAAGACAAGCTACATAGAAAGATCCCTTAGGATCAATGGTTAGAGAGTTACAATACTTGGGGAAAGTATGTGTGAGAGTGGCAAAGCAAAAGGAAGAAATGGATCACTATTTATAGAGGAGAAACTACTACTGTTCCACGGATCCCACCCTCAAGGGATCCGTCTAGTGTAATGCTAGGGATCCGTGGGACTCTCCTTTTTGCCCATGGGTATTTTGGTTATGGGTCATGGGTCATGGGTTATGGGTTGATCCATGGGTATTTCTTTAGATACAATGTACCTAATGGATGCAATGCATCTAGTCAAATGGGTATGGGTCAATACCATGGGTTGTAGTTTTTACCTATTTTTAATACATACTAGTTATGTATATATTTGCCCAATATGTAAACCCTAGTTGTTGTACATATGTATTACTAAATCATAAAATCACTTTATACTTGTTTTAGTGTTTTATGTGAAAACGTAAGTGTGTTAGAAAACTATTGGCTCAAACCATTTACGTATTTTATTTTAAAATGATTTTACGTTTGTTATCGACAAAACATTAGAAGATCGTAAAATATAAATAAACGTTTTTACGGCTTATTTGTATTAACAAGTGTCCCAAACGCGATGATCAAAAGGCATTCGTGAGCGGTTCATGGGGAATGAGTGAAGAGGAGGATGAAAAAATTTGTCTCATGGCAAATGACGAGGTATGTCACGAATACTATAGTTGCTCATCACTAGATGATGACTCATTGCATAATGAATATGATAAACTTTGCAAAATTAGTTTAAAAGTAATCAACAAAAACAAGTTTTTGAAAAACCAAAATCAACGTTTAGAAAAGGAAGTCATAGAGTTAAAGGCAAAATTAAAACGTATAGAAAAGGGGAAGATAGCAAGTGGCGAATGTGAACTTTGCATTCAACTCCAAACACTAGTTGATCATCTAGACTCTAAGATTGCTAGATTGAACACTAATACCTTAGATATGATATTGTATAGTGTTAAAACAGGAAACAACCAAAAAGGTCTAGGTTTTCAAGAACTTAATGCGCCAACTAGTGAAAACAAAGAAACACAATTCGTAAAGGCACTAGAAAAACAAACCACTGTTGTCGCGGATCCCACGGATCCCACAAAAAAGGGAACCGGCTAGTGTACAGCCAGGGATCCGTGGGTCTGCTGAAGCAAATAGTGGTAATAATTTATCTTCTTCATCTAGAACTGATTTTGTTATTGTTAATAAGAAGAAACCAACTCATGTTACCATTAGACAACCACCTCCAAGATATAATCAAAGTTTTACAAGAAACAAAGGTCCATCATTTTCAAAACCGAACACATCTAGGAGACCTAATAATGTTTATCCGAGAAGTAACCATCAAATGGGATGGAATCCAAATATGCAAAATGGCTTTCCATTTCAAAACTTTGCACCATGGAACGCATATTCACCTTATCCATATATGTCTAACATGAATGGAATGTTTAACACTAATGGACCCATGAACAAATGGGGACCAAACTTTTGAGTTAATTGTTTTCTTAGGTGTGCTTAAAGGTCGACCTAGATCCGGATGAATGGATCAAGGATAGCGGGTACACGAGGCACATGACCGGCAATAAAGATGTATTCTCCACATATGAATCCTTCAATGGAGGAAATGTGGTATTTAGAAATAGCAAAAGCAAAATCATCGGTAAAGGTACGATTTCTAACAAATCTCTAACCATTAACGATGTGTGTCATGTAGAAAACCTAAACTTTAAACTCTTAAGTATAGGACAAATATGTGATAAAAAGTTCAACGTACTTTTCAACGAAACCGGTAGTAAGATATTGAAAAACGGTATCACCATAGGTAGAGGAATTAGAAAACATGGAGTCTATGTCATTAAAATTGGTAATGAACCTAAAGAAAAACTTTGTCTTACTTCTATGGATGATACTTCTACCTTATGGCATCGAAGATTGGGTCATGCCAATATGCGACTTCTTCAATCGCTATCACCCAAAGATCTAGTAAGAGATATACCAAAATTAAAATATGAACATCACTTTTGTGATGCTTGTAACGTAGGAAAACAAGTCCATGCTAGTCACAAAGCTAAAAACATAGTCTCTACAACTAAGTGTCTAGAGTTACTACACATGGATTTATTTGGTCCATCCGCTATCCAAAGTTATGGAGGCAACTACTACACTTTGGTTATAGTGGATGATTATCTAGGTACACATGGACTAAATTTTTAAAGAACAAAACCGAAATGTTCAATAACTTTGAAATATTAAGTAAGAAAATCCAAAGACAATTAGGAAGTCCTATAGTGTCTATTAGAATGGATCATGGTAGGGAATTCGATAATGAAGTGCAATTTGGAGCCTTTTGTGATGCTAATGGTATTACTCACAACTTCTCGGCTCCTCACACTCCAAATAGAATGGGGTAGTTGAAAGAAAGAATAGAACCCTACAAGAAATGAGTCGAACCATGCTAAATGAGCAATCCATACCTCAAAAGTTTTGGTGCAATGCCGTTGATACCTCAACGTACATACTTAATCGAGTCTTAATTAGACCATTTTTAGGTAAAACTCCATACGAGTTACTTCGAGGCAAAAAGCCTACGTTAGACCACTTTAGGTTACTCTAAAGATTACCTTACAAAATTTGATCCTAAATCAACCGAATGTATCTTTTTAGGTTACTCTCCTAATAGCAAAGCTTACGTCATATTAAATAAAGAAACAATGAAGGTTGAAGAGTCATTAAACGTAAAATTTGATGAGAGTCCACCCAAACCTACTCTACCTCTTGTCGATGACGAGATTGTCGAAAGTGAAGCCATTGTAATAAAGAAAAAGATAAACGAATAAGAAGAAACTTTAAATGATGAAATCATAAATATTAAAGAGTTTAAAGATCACCCCGTAGATAAGGTCATAGGAAAGTTAAACGAAAGAACCTTAAGGTCTCAAGTACAAAACCAAAGTAGCCTATTTTGTTTTGTCTCAACCATAGAACCTAAGAATACACAAGAAGCCATAAAAGATGAAAGTTGGGTAATGGCTATGCAAGAAGAGTTAAATCAATTTATTTCTAACGATGTTTGGACACTTGTCCCTCCACCTAGTAATCAAACCATAATAGGAACCAAATGGGTATATAAAAACAAGTTAGATGCAAACGGTGTAGTGTCTAGAAACAAAGCTAGACTTGTTGCCCAAGGGTATAATCAACAAGAAGGAATAGACTTTGATGAGACCTATCCCCCGTGGCTAGATTAGAGTCTATAAGAATACTTCTTGCTTATGCTTGTGCTAATGATCTTAAGCTTTATCAAATGGATGTCAAAAGTGCTTTTCTAAATGGTTTTATTAATGAAGAAGTATATGTAGCTCAACCTCCGGGCTTCATCGATTTTGAAAAACCTAAACATGTGTATAAGTTAAAGAAAGCCCTTTACGGTCTTAAACAAGCTCCAAAAGCTTGGTATGATAGACTCAAGTCATTCTTAATCAAACACAACTACACCATGGGGCTAGTTGATAACACACTTTTTACTAAGAAAAGAGAGTCACATATAATCATTGTTCAAATATATGTAGATGATATTATATTCGGATCTACTTGTCAAGACATGTGTGATGATTTCTCTAAAATCATGCATGACGAGTTCGAGATGAGTATGATGGGAGAACTTAGTTTCTTTCTTGGTCTACAAATCAAACAAGTAGAAGATGGTATCTTCTTTAATCAATCTAAATACATAAAGGAGATGTTAAAGAAATTCGGTTTAGAAGAGTCAAAACCCATTAGGACACCAATGTCATCCGACACTAAACTCACAAAAGATGAAGACGGCGAATCCGTTGAGAACACAAAATATCGTGGCATGATTGGTAGCCATCTCTACCTCACGGCTAGTTGGCCGGATATCATGTTTAGTGTTTTTCTATGTGCTAGGTTTCAAGAAGATCCTAAAACATCACATCTAGAAGCCGTCAAAAGGATACTTAGATACATTAAGGGTACGACTCAATTAGGTTTGCGGTATCCTAAGGGAACGGGGGTAGAAACAATTGTATATGCAGATTCTGACCATGCAGGTGATTATGTTGACCGAAAAAGTACAAGTGGGGTATGTACTTTTATGGGATGTTGTTTAACATCTTGGTTCTCAAAGAAGCAAACGGCATTGGCCATATCAACAACCGAAGCCGAATATGTCTCCGCTGGCAAAGCATGCCAACAAGCACTATGGATGAAACAAGCGTTAGTTGACTACGACATTCATCTAAGTGACATAGCCATTCTATGTGACAACAAAGGTGCCCTCGACTTAAGCAAGAATCCGGTATTGCATTCTCGCACCAAGCATATAGATATTCGTCATCACTTCTTAAGAGACAATGTTCAAAAGAGGAACATCTCTATTGAGAAGGTAGCATCCAAAAACAACATAGCCGACGTTCTCACCAAACCGTTGAAGCGGGAACAATTCAACCTACTTCGTCTTGGTCTTGGTCTCATGGAACAATCGTCGTAATTAGTTTTTAAACTCTACAAGGTATGTAAACACTAGCCTTCTTCTTTCTGAGTCTAGGATCTCTATTTCACGCACAACTCACAAGCAATACGGGAATTTTCAAAACCCAAGATAAGTTTTTACTTATAACTCGTACTTTCATAGTATTCTCTTATTTTTCAAGACAAGTACCTCTTGCAAACACGTAATTTCATACCTATTTTTTTTTAGGAATAAATGTTTTATTCACACAAAGAAATCTCTTTTCAAAGTGTTTTCTAAAAGGATACCTCTTCCCGTATCACTTTCATAAAAGCCATTTCTCACGTCTAGGATAAATCACTTTTTCATTATTAATACAAAGTAAAACCCGTTTTCATTGCATCTCATGTCTTTTGAATGCTAAAGAGAACACATAACTAATATGTGTTTTCGGGTACATTCATTTAAGCAACAATGAATTAGGAGCACTCTCACATAATAATGTGCTTTTTCACTTCTAGTTTGTTTTTCTTTTCTTTTTAGGAGTCGAGATAACCGCAACTCCAAATGGTTTGCATATAGGCACACACTAGGCACAAATGTTTCCATAAGGAAAAATTTGAGCGGCCTGAATCACCAGTACCACGGATCCCAGCCTTAATGCTGGGCGGATCCCTCAAGGGAAGGATCCGTGGGATCCGTGAGACAGAAGCTAATCTTATCTTCTATTTTTTCTCACTTTGGATGAAAACTTCAATATTTTCATCATTTTATTTTTTATTTTTTGGAGTATGTTACTTAATGCTTGTGTTCTCATGATCACATGCCTTAAATTCGTATCTAATCATTAGATTTTAATCCACATTTTGGGTCAAGCATTCATTACAATGCATTATTTTTCTATAAATAGGATTCCCAAAATGCTTGCATATTCATCACTCTCAACCTCACAAACAAAACATCATCATATCATCCAAAAGATCTTCCAACATAGATGAATCACCTAGTGCAAACAATCCCTTTCAAGAAATCCAAAACTTTGTCCTCCCACCTTCCAAAGTACCACCACCAAAATCTAGAAAAACCGCACAGATTAGCATCCGGCCTTGTTGCTTAGCAAAACCATCTTCAAATGGTTCATCACCAACCACTCATTCACCACAAGATGCTTCCATTATAGCACGTCCTTCATCACCAACAAGTACACCAACTTCATCACCCATCAAATCCCCACCTAAGGTTACTCTTTTGGAACTCCTTAAGACTCCAACAAGATCTCAACAAACCAAGCAAAAAGAACTAGTCTTTTTGACACCTCCAACTTCTCCAAACACAATTTTCAAAGACCTTGAAACCTCACCACCTTTAGGTCCAATTGTGTTACAAGAACATCTAGGTTCTTTTCCACCACCACTTCCAAACATTCCGGACTTTGATCCGTATCTTCCAACTTTTCCACCACGACTTCCGCATCTCACAAATCAAACTAACCCAGAAAACTTCCGCACTCATTACCGACATCACTTACATTGTGAACATTGCCAATCCACTAGGGATATTGCAATAGAAATTAGGGAAGAAATGCGAGTCATACTTAACCTCATCCTTGATCGCATCAACATCATTACTCACCAAAACTTCCATCCATAACCTTATGCAAGCATGGAAGGAATCATCTTTATTACTTTTAGTATTTTTCTTTTGAGTCATTTTTTTAAGAACAAGTCTTGTTCTTACTTTTACATGCTTGTATGTGGCATAAATACCACTACATTTTGTTGTTTTATTACAAGGCCTTGTTTACATACCTTGGCTCCCAATCTTGCTTCTCGTCAATCACAAGATTATTTATGCATGTTCTACTAACCCTTTCTTTGTAGGATTTTTTATTATTTTACTCACTTGACGCCCCATTCTAGGGGGGGCTACTGTCAAGGGGGAGTTAGAGATACGTGGACTATTTTTCCCCTTTTTATTTTTTCGGTCGGGTAACTTTTTGTTTCGACAAAAAGGGAGAGAAGAAGTAAAACTTAGGCTTTCAAAACATACATCTAATCTTAAGTTTTACTCATCATAACATTATGTTTTGTCATCAACAAAAAGGGGAAGATTGTTAATACAAATAAACTGTAAAAATGTTTATTAATATTTAGCGATCTCTTTGTGTTTTGTTGATAACAAATATAATGTTATCATAAGTAAAATTATAAGGATACATGTTATTTTTGTAAAGCATTTACATATAGTCATTTAATACAACTTGTTGTAATAAATCATTTGTTGTAATAGTTTATTAGGATGGGTAAAACCATGACCCATGACCCATGGTATTAACCCATGATCCATTGACTAGATGCATTGCATCTATTAGATACATTGTATCTAAATAAATAACCATGGACCAACCCATAACCCATGACCCATGACCCATAACCCAAAAACCCATGGGCAAAGAGGAGCGTCCCACGGATCCCTGGAGTTACACTAGACGGATCCCTTAAGGAAGGGATCCGTGGGATCCGTGCAACATTGGCAAGATTTTGCCAATAAATAGAGAGCCATTTCTTCATTTTTACTCACCCCTCTTCTTACTAACTCTCTCATATATTCTTACACTATTCTAACAAAATATCACTTGATCTAGAGAGTTGTTCTTATTTCTTCTATTGTGATTCTCATATAGGTCCTTCTCTAAGGCGAGATTACGAACATTCTACAAGTCATCCAAGCAAGGGGTCCTTGATTGATTTGTTCCTCCACAAGATTTCTGTAGCAAAGATCTTGTATTTGATATTTCACATATTTGTTGTGTAATAGTCGTGTTGGTTTGGTCCTCCGTGTTACGGACTCGGTATTTAGCTTTGTACCGGAAAAAGGTGTAAGCAACGTTGTGAAGGCTTCTCCGCCAAGTTGAAGGAGTTTGTTGACATAGTGCTTGAACTCTCGAGTAGGTGACTCGGGGAGTGGAGTAGGGCACGGAAGGTGTCCTTGTAGCCGAACCACTATAAATCGGTTGTGTCATTTCTATCCCATACTTTACTTTCTTTACTTGCATTACTCTTAGATCTATACTTTATCTTCATCCATACGATTTCACATTACATCGAATCTAAAGTTTTTAGAAACTAACTTAAAATCGGCAAAACTATTCAACCCCCCCTTCTAGTTTTCCACAGGTTGACCGATACATTTGGTCATGTATGTGCATAGCAGTGGGGCCAGTTCTTTCGGTTATGGATCTGGTACATTCGGTTATACAGGTATAATCGTTTAAAGTACTTGTGTCCATAAGTAAAAAGCAAGTAGTGTAATCTCACCCCAATGTAATTTCAAAATGAGTAGTAAAACATGTAAAAGTGAGGCTATGAAACTCACCTTAGCAGTTAGAGAAAAAAGGTGTAACAATGGAAATTAAATAGTAGGGCATGACGATACAAACTCGGTACAACCTTCAAAAGAGTGGTGGCGAGTGATGGTACGGGACGGTGGAGACGGCGGTTTCACACGGAAAACACAACAACCTATGCGACCTTCGCTCTAGACCCCAAAATAAACCTTCCTTGAGCCTCTTTTTTGATTGGCTACAAACGGACTCGTCAAAAAACTTGTCGGAACAGTGAAACGGTGTCGGGAGGTTAAGTGTGTTAGGTGAGAGGTGTGATAACTTTTATCACTATATAACCCTAGCTAGGTTTTATTAGTGCACAGGGACCATACATGTCCAAAATGAAAGTTAAGGGGGTGGGCGGACAGAAAATAAAACAAGGACTGGTTTTGACATTTGTGCATTTTTTTATAATAAAAAGATGTAGGACCCATTTAAGGTAGCAAACGATCGTTTTAAATTACGGGATTTTCGCCATTGCGTTCGGAACGATTTTTTTGATAAAAACGAGTATTCACACATATAGTTTTTCATATTTCATATAATTATTAAATCGATTTGTTTTATGAGTTTTAGGTTGTGCCGGTTCGCGTAATGTGCAGATTCACGTTTTACGAGATAATGTTTCGTTTTCAAGTTCAGCTTGACTCAGAAAAGTTCAATACGGAAAAACAAGAAATAATTAATATAAATTATTATTTAAAATAGGTTTTGAAAATTACTGGCTGTTACACATGCTCACAAGTACAAGAACAAGTACGTCCTAACATACCCTGATAAACCACTTTGCATTGTTAGTTATATGCCCGAAAAATCAAATATGTATTGGATTGTTTTACATGTATGTGGGAGAATTATTATGAAGCATAACAAGCAACTTCATAACATCTTGCTTGCAAACCTCACAAGTTTTATTGCCTTTTATGCTAAACCACTTTATAGCACATTTTTGGTAAGCTAGGGATAACTCTCCTTTGCAATTGTGTCAAAGCGGTAAATACTTTTTTGATGGTATCGGAGTCGTCTAATTTTGAGACATTTTCGACAATATTTTTTCTTTGTTAATTTAAATAACTTAAGGGACTTGTCAATAACTAGTTATATCACAAATTTGGATATCCGAAATTTGCGATGATGGTTCTATGTTAAACTCGTTATTTTAGCCAAGTTTTTTCAATTTGGATATCTGAAATTTCGGATAACAGTTTTATATATCTGAATATCGAAATATCTATAATTTTTGGAATACTTTTATATGAGTTCCAAAACTGACATTTTATAAAACCCAACTTTTTAATGAATTTTGATAAAATTTTCAGATATCCGAATACGGATATTCTTTGAACACCCACAACCTAAATGAAAAGGTTGTCATTCCTATTGCTAGAAAAATCACACGTGATCCAAAGGGACTCAGGTGTCTTCAAAGAATTGGAATTGGGCTTATCCTCGCAGTGGCGGGAATGGTAGCAGCTGATATATGCGAGAAGAATAGGTGAGAAATGAGTTGGGATTAGGATACTAAAATGAGTGGTTTTTGGTTAATTCCTCAGTATTTCTTAGTTGGTGCTGCTGGTAATTTTTCTTATGCGGGTCAGCTTCATTTTTCATCACGTAAGCACATGAGAGGATGAAATCTATGAGCACAACACTAGGTTTGACTACTTTAGCTATGGGATCTTAGGTGAGTAGTTTTTTAGTGTGGATTACAAACAAAATAACTCATGAAAACTGGCTCAAGAGTGATTTCAATCATGGAAAGTTGAACAACTTCTATAGGATGGTTGGGATTCTGGAAGTGTTTTTAGTTTTTCTGATTTTGGCATTCAGACACCGGTATAGACCACAACATTCTAGTGGTACTATTGAAATAGAGATTCCGACTCAAATTTTCAAGTAGGTTTAATGAGAATAAGCAAGTGCCATTTAAAAGGAAGAAACTTACTACACGTATATGATTTATAGTACATACTCCTAAGAAAGATGCTTAATATACATACATACATATATACATATACATATATATATATATATATATATATATATATATATATATATATATATATATACATACATACATACATACATACATACATACATACATACATATATATATATATATATATATATATATATATATATATATATATATATATATATATATATATATATATATATATATATATATATATATATATATATATATAGGGATGAGTTCTGGTAGATTAACCTTTTAAACTAGAAAAGGTAGGATACAACATAAAGCTGACACGTGTATGTCATCTAAAGGGCAAAATAGGAAGTCCGAAAATTTCAATTTGGCGTTCTAATTTTTATTTTGAATCATTGATTGCATAGTTTGCATCTTAATCATTATCAACAAAATTTTAGTGCATCAAATATGGGTTTTGAAACTGTTTATCTTAATCATATTGCAGTAGTTTTAACTTGCATCATCAATTGATTTTTTCTATTTATGCATAATCTGCATCTTAATCATCATCATCATGACATCATCAATCAAACATCAATTTATACATCAAATTGATTGATTCATCAAATATGGATCTTAAATCTGTTTATGCATTGTATCATCATTATCATTAACGTCCATCTAGCATCATCATCGATCAATATCGATTTCAACATCATCATCCGCATCTTCGTTCATCGTCTTAAGAGACTTTCTGCGTCAATGATTTGAGCATCATAATCATAGTTCATCCTCATCATCCTCAATAATATTCACATCACTTTTTGGAATCCATCATCTACTTCGTTTTAGATCTTTAAACATGCATATGAAGAATCACGTAGATGTTGAAACATGAATCTAAAACCACATTATAAAATGAGGATGATGAACAAAAAAAATCAAAATTATCAATCATCATCATTGTCGATCAAAATCAAGAAGTTTTTTGATGATGTAGTTACTTATTTGAATCTAAAATGAAGAATTAATTATTAAAGTATGATGATGTTAATTTTGATTTGAAGAACCGATTAATAAAAGAATTAAATTAAATAAAGAAATTCTGGGAAGATGGTGAAAGTGTGAAACGATTGTTTATAATGCCACCATGGATCTCGCATAACTAAATGGGTATGTTAAAAAGACCTCAATACCCTTCTGCACAAGTTTGTTAATTAAAGAAGCTAAGGATTATTTACGTAAATGCCATCTTTATTATGGTCCCTCGATTTGATCATCCAACGGCCACAAATGTCTCCTACTTGTTTTAACTTAAGGAATTGTTTTATTTGAACTCGTCCATATATATATATATGTGTGTGTGTGTATACATTACATATATATATATATATATATATATATATATATATATATATATATATATATATATATATATATATATATATATATATATATATATATATGTGTGTGTGTGTGTGTGTGTGTATGTGTGTGTGTGTGTATACATTACATATATATATATATATATATATATATATATATATATATATATATATATATATATATATGTATATGAGGATAGCTTGGCTACAATTTTCGTAGCCAATTGGCTACAATCCTTTATAAAAAAATACACTATAAATGAATCAGGACCCACAGAAAATAATCAGGACCCACAAAAAGAATCAGGGACACACATCATCCTTTGATCCAAGAAGATGATGGTACACTTTTGGTTTGAGTAGGTTTATTGCATGACCTAGGAGTTGATAATGTTAGAAGTATGGATAGTCAACTAATATTGAGAATGAAGTAGTAGACATTTGCATGGAATTTGGTTTTTGGTATTATATCATATGTTGTTCACTTGTTCCATGAGGTATTCCGTTTCTTCTTTTTCTATGACAGTGAATATTGAAATCTGAATTGTTAGCTGAATATCGAATAGAGCATTCTATGATACAGTCGATATCGACTTTTGGGAATGCAATCTGTGTTTGCTATATGTATGTTGGGTCCCAATCCGACCCATTAGAATACAGTTTTGTCCTCTTGACCTGGTCAGTTGGGTGTGTTTGGTTTTTCAGACAGAGTCTGAAAAACCTCTTACCTTTGATGCAATTGATTTATAGTTTCTAGGTCTCTACCTAATTGATGTGCCTCTTTCTGATGTGCACTAATTCTTAGTTTCACTAAGCAATTGACTGACTCTCTAATCCCCATACGCTATTGCTTCACTGGATAATGGCACTGGGGATTAGCTGTTTGACAGTGAATATTGGCATTTGTATTGTGATTTGTGAATTAGTAATCATTTTTGTGAATGTTGTGTGGTGGATTCTGTAAATCCAATGTGCATTGACTTCTCTTAATGCAGTTAGATGATGATGTTGTAAATGCCCTGTCAATTTGACTTGTGCGACAACATCATTCTCTGTCACTTGGTTAATAAATGGAGGGTTCTCTATTAATCAACTGACAATAAGATGTAAAAACATGAAAGTGATTTAATATATGTAAACAAATTAACAAACCGTAATTACAATCAAACATATTGTATAATCAAATTCAAATAGTAGTACTCTAAAAGGATACAAGAGGTAGAACTCAAAACTCACCCTCGATAAAACCAAAAATCTATATGAATGTCTGTAATTAGTTTACTACAAAGCCTTCTTGTTAATTTTACACACGAAATAACATCAAAATTAGAACTAACCTTATTGTTTTTCTTGCTATTCTCAGCCCACCTCTTTTTCTTTGGTGTCCCGTTAACATGGGGAGATACGAGGCTCTACATAAATATAGGGGAACCAACACCTCTCCGACTCACATAAGACCATTGATTTATCGACCCCTCATAATCCATGAAAGTAAGTGACGGCAGTTCCCAAAATTGTTCTACATTATTGTTTCTCAATACACATATGTTATAGTAACGACTACAACGACCCAGTATGCATAAATACTCTTCGACAATCTCCAAAGCTGTTATCAAAGTCAGATTTATATCTCGAATCATCAGGCAGGGGGATTACTTTAAATTCCTTTTTAGATAAATCGAAAGAAAGAATTACAGTCTTAAGAACAAGACATCCATCCATGACGTGCATAAACCAATGAAGTGCCCCATTGCATAAGGTGCCAATATTACTATGACATCTATACTCCACATCTCCAACAACTTTCCAAACATTTGTTTTCAATGTTAACACTTGAAAACATGTACTATACTCAACTGTCTTGAACCCAACCTTGTAGTCATCACTTGATGAATCATAACCAAAACCCCAACACAAGGAGTAGTTGATGTCAAGTTTTGTTGGCTTTCTCACTCTTTTCTCCTCTCGAGTTGAGGGATTGATTACTAAGACATCACTAACAGATGGTGAGATGCATAAAAGGCCATTGCAAAAACCAAAAATAAGACAATTATTGAAAGAAAGATTCATGTTGTTAAGCTCACAGCTAAACTTAAAGCGGCAGTAAAACCTAGATAAAAGGATCCTTATTGGTTAGTTTTCCTTATTATTGTGATAGTTTTTGTTACTCTGACTCAAATGGGATTTAATGAAACCGGGACATGAGATGATAGATTGCCATGACTTGCAAACGCTTTTGTATCGAATCAGATCCTTCACATCCAAATGTATGAGTATTTGCTCAAGAATATCACGAACAATGTCTCCCATTGAAACCTAGGGTGGATCAAAATGAGCGGCTGCTTAAAAGCAAACCGAAAAATAACTCAGAAAAGTAAGCTTATGAAATACAGCCGAGCTAATAAGCTCATAACAAAAAGATAAGCCTAGGCAACACGAGATTGTTTGTTTATGAACACGAGATTGTTACCTCAATTTGTTAGGCTAACACTTCGCTTCAAAATCCAAACTCAATTTCACTATCTTTTTTACCTAGACGAAATTTAACTTGACCACAAAGACTGACACATTGATAAAATTTACCCCTTGGCTATAACCTGCGGATTTAACTTATTCTATTATTTAAAAACTTTACAAAATAAATATTATTTTATCAAAATTCTTTTACTTAATTATAGCTAAGTAACATATTGAATCACTATAGCTGATGTTGTGGTCAATTCATAGAGTGGAGTCCTATTAGGCTATTAACAATGGATGCAAAAGCTACATGGTAGCTTCATTTGGCACTACACTTTGATATTTGATTCATTGCAGATTTGCAGAATAACGGGGAACCAATAATCCAAGAGAAAACAATGAATAACCCATTTAGAAGTATACCTAAATAACTTGGGGGTGCAGATAAACGCTGAACAAACTCAAGACTGGTTGGTCAGATATTATACTAACCACCATTGTACAGCAAAATTTAAAGATCGCCATAACACAATATATCAAGACTACGTAATATCTGAGAACATGTTATTAACACATATGTTATAAAGACCATCAAAACAAGTTATTCAAATCCATCAAAACAGATCACTAATAGAAAGATGATTCTTCAAAGCAATGCTTTGTCGTCTTAACTTCTTCAACAATGTCAGACTTTGGGACTGGGTTCGGGAACAAAAGGTTCTCGCTTAATCACCTGAGAATCAACGTGGGACATAAGTCGAAGCCAAATCGTAAAAAATCAAAGAACTTAGTAAAAATACTGTAACTAAAATTGAAGAACATAGTAAAAAATCCAAGTAAAAAAAGCCAAATGTATGTTTAGTAAAAAATTAAACTCTCTTGGTAGTACACTATATGGGCTAAAACTCAAAATTACCTTAGATTACCAGCTGTGATCCGTAAGCAACAAAAAGAGAGCTCACAAATACAACAAAGAATTAACTGCAAACCCTTTTTGTCGATGTACACATTAGACAACATGACAATTCTAAATACCATATGCAGCAAAAAAAAAATCAATGGAGGACCACACCATGTTCAAACCGTTAAAAGTAATTACCAAGATTTGTTAAACGGTCATAAGTAAAAGTGTTTTAACTTCTTAACTTTTGTGTATCACATATATGATATAGAAAACGGAAAGAATTAACGTAACTAAGATCGACATTCAATTAACATATAAAATGGAAGTGTTAAATGAATAAATATGAAATACATGGTCCATACAATCAAATACCATCACAATTTCGTATGGACACAGAGCAATCATCATAAATACTGAAAAAGTATATATATAAAAAGAGGGAACTCTACAGTCTATGCTACGCATATGAACATATAGAACATGAAATAATATTACAATGAGAACAAACCTTATCATTCTTTTTGCTAGTCATTGCCTGCCTCTTTCTCTTCGGTTTCTCGTTAACAATGGGGGATACCAGGCTCTGCATATATATAGGGGAACCAACACCTTTCAAAGTCCTGTACGGGCATTTTGCAGGATCAATACAACCACTAAGATAACACGTCTTCAGTTCCCAGGATTGTTTGACATCGTAGTTCTTCCATAGCCACATGTTATAAAGACAGCGACAATCACGAAATATGCATAGACATTCTTCGAAAATCTCTAAGTCGCTACTATAAGTAAATTCATATTTCCAATCATCAGGTTGGGGTATCTCTTTAAACTCCTCTTTAGACAAATCGTAAGAAAGAATTACTTTCTCGTCATTTTCATCTTTCATAAACCAATGAAGCGCCCCGTTGCATAAGGTACCAACACTACTAACAGAACTATACTCCACATCCCCAACAACATTCCAAACATTCGATTTTAATGTTAACACTTGAAAGCATGTTCGATTTTTACCTCTCTCGAAACCTAATACAACCTTGTAATCCTTGGTCAAGGAATCATAACCAAAACCCCAACATGATAGCTTCCTGTCAAGAATTCCGCTCTTTCTCACTTTTTTCACCTCTCGAGTTGAGGGATTGGTTACCAAAACATCACTAACAGTAGGCGAGATGCATAAAAGACCGTTGCAAAAACCAATAACAAGACATTTATTGAAATCAAAAGTCATGTTATTAACTTCACAACTAAACTTAGATCGGTGGCCAAACCTAGACAGGAGTAACCTCTTTGGTACAACTTCATTGTTGTGATAGTTCTTGCAACTCTGATTCAAATGGGATTCAATGAAATCAGAACTTGAGATGAGAGATTTCCATGACTTGCAGACACTCTTGTATCGCATTAGATCCTTCACACCCAAATTTATCAGTATTTGCTCAAGGATATCAGGAACAAGCTCTCCCATTAAAAGCCTGCAAAGGATAAAAGGCCAAACACAAAGCAGCTTAATTTATCAAACCAACTTGAGTATAAGTATATAAAATACATTGTGCCATTGTGGGTATGTTTGGCAAAGAACTTCAGGAGCTATTGAGTTCAAGCTTCTGTTTAAAAAAAATATGACTCTCATTGAAAGGGAAAAAAACCTAGTCTGGATGAAAAACCTATACCTTTTCTTTTACAAAATCAAAGTAACTTTTAATAAATGGAGGGTTCTCTATTAATCAACTGACAATAAGATGTAAAAACATGAAAGTGATTTAATATATGTAAACAAATTAACAAACCGTAATTACAATCAAACATATTGTATAATCAAATTCAAATGGTAGTACTCTAAAAGGATACAAGAGGTAGAACTCAAAACTCACCCTCGATAAAACCAAAAATCTATATGAATGTCTGTAATTAGTTTACTACAAAGCCTTCTTGTTAATTTTACACACGAAATAACATCAAAATTAGAACTAACCTTATTGTTTTTCTTGCTATTCTCAGCCCACCTCTTTTTCTTTGGTGTCCCGTTAACATGGGGAGATACGAGGCTCTACATAAATATAGGGGAACCAACACCTCTCCGACTCACATAAGACCATTGATTTATCGACCCCTCATAATCCATGAAAGTAAGTGACGGCAGTTCCCAAAATTGTTCTACATTGTTGTTTCTCAATACACATATGTTATAGTAACGACTACAACGACCCAGTATGCATAAATACTCTTCGACAATCTCCAAAGCTGTTATCAAAGTCAGATTTATATCTCGAATCATCAGGCAGGGGGATTACTTTAAATTCCTTTTTAGATAAATCGAAAGAAAGAATTACAGTCTTAAGAACAAGACATCCATCCATGACGTGCATAAACCAATGAAGTGCCCCATTGCATAAGGTGCCAATATTACTATGACATCTATACTCCACATCTCCAACAACTTTCCAAACATTTGTTTTCAATGTTAACACTTGAAAACATGTACTATACTCAACTGTCTTGAACCCAACCTTGTAGTCATCACTTGATGAATCATAACCAAAACCCCAACACAAGGAGTAGTTGATGTCAAGTTTTGTTGGCTTTCTCACTCTTTTCTCCTCTCGAGTTGAGGGATTGATTACTAAGACATCACTAACAGATGGTGAGATGCATAAAAGGCCATTGCAAAAACCAAAAATAAGACAATTATTGAAAGAAAGATTCATGTTGTTAAGCTCACAGCTAAACTTAAAGCGGCAGTAAAACCTAGATAAAAGGATCCTTATTGGTTAGTTTTCCTTATTATTGTGATAGTTTTTGTTACTCTGACTCAAATGGGATTTAATGAAACCGGGACATGAGATGATAGATTGCCATGACTTGCAAACGCTTTTGTATCGAATCAGATCCTTCACATCCAAATGTATGAGTATTTGCTCAAGAATATCACGAACAATGTCTCCCATTGAAACCTAGGGTGGATCAAAATGAGCGGCTGCTTAAAAGCAAACCGAAAAATAACTCAGAAAAGTAAGCTTATGAAATACAGCCGAGCTAATAAGCTCATAACAAAAAGATAAGCCTAGGCAACACGAGATTGTTTGTTTATGAACACGAGATTGTTACCTCAATTTGTTAGGCTAACACTTCGCTTCAAAATCCAAACTCAATTTCACTATCTTTTTTACCTAGACGAAATTTAACTTGACCACAAAGACTGACACATTGATAAAATTTACCCCTTGGCTATAACCTGCGGATTTAACTTATTCTATTATTTAAAAACTTACAAAATAAATATTATTTTATCAAAATTCTTTTGAAGTATACAATGACTTGGGGGTCCGGATAAACGCTTTATAACCCATTTAGAAGTATACCCAAATAACTTGGGGGTCCGGATAAACGCTGAACAAACTCAAGACTGGTTGGTCAGATATTATACTAACCACCATTGTACAGCAAAATTTAAAGATCGCCATAACACAATATATCAAGACCAAGTAATATCTGAGAACATGTTATTAACACATACGTTATAAAGACCATCAAAACGAGTTATTCAAATCCATCAAAACAGATCACTAATAGAAAGACGATTCTTCAAAGCAATGCTTTGTCGTCTTAACTTCTTCAACAATGTCAGACTTTGGGACTGGGTTCGGGAACAAAAGGTTCTCGCTTAATCACCTGAGAATCAACGTGGGACATAAGTCGAAGCCAAATCGTAAAAAATCAAAGAACATAGTAAAAATACTGTAACTAAAATTGAAGAACATAGTAAAAAATCCAAGTAAAAAAAGCCAAATGTATGTTTAGTAAAAAATTAAACTCTCTTGGTAGTACACTATATGGGCTAAAACTCAAAATTACCTTAGATTACCAGTTGTGATCCCTAAGCAACAAAAAGAGAGCTCAAAAATACAACAAAGAATTAACTGCAAACCCTTTTTGTCGATGTACACATTAGACAGCATGACAATTCTAAATACCATATGCAGCAAAAAAAATCAATGGAGGACCACACCATGTTCAAACCGTTAAAAGTAATTACCAAGATTTGTTAAACGATCATAAGTAAAAGTGTTTTAACTTCTTAACTTTTGTGTATCACATATATGATATAGAAACGGAAAGAATTAACGTAACTAAGATCGACATTCAATTAACATATAAAATGGAAGTGTTAAATGAATAAATATGAAATACATGGTCCATACAATCAAATACCATCACAATTTCGTATGGACACAGAGCAATCATCATAAACACTGAAAAAGTATATATAAAAAGAGGGAACTCTACAGTCTATGCTATGCATATGAACATATAGAACATGAAATAATATTACAATGAGAACAAACCTTATCATTCTTTTTGCTAGTCATTGCCTGCCTCTTTCTCTTCGGTTTCTCGTTAACAATGGGAGATACCAGGCTCTCCATATATATAGGGGAACCAACACCTTTCAAAGTCCTGTACGGGCATTTTGCAGGATCAATACAACCACTGAGATAACACGTCTTCAGTTCCCAGGATTGTTTGACATCGTAGTTCTTCAATAGCCACATGTTATAAAGACAGCGACAATCACGGAATATGCACAGACATTCTTCGAAAATCTCTAAGTCGCTACTATAAGTAAATTCATATTTCCAATCATCAGGTTGGGGTATCTCTTTAAACTCCTCTTTAGACAAATCAAAGGAAAGAATTACTTTCTCGTCATTTTCATCTTTCATAAACCAATGAAGCGCCCCGTTGCATAAGGTACCAACACTACTAACAGAACTATACTCCGCATCCCCAACAACATTCCAAACATTCGATTTTAATGTTAACACTTGAAAACATGTTCGATTTTTACCTCTCTCGAAACCTAATACAACCTTGTAATCCTTGGTCAAGGAATCATAACCAAAACCCCAACATGATAGCTTACTGTCAAGAATTCCGCTCTTTCTCACTTTTCTCACCTCTCGAGTTGAGGGATTGGTTACCAAAACATCACTAACAGTAGGCAAGATGCATAAAAGGCCGTTGCAAAAACCAATAACAAGACATTTATTGAAATCAAAAGTCATGTTATTAACTTCACAACTAAACTTAGATCGGTAGCCAAACCTAGACAGGAGTAACCTCTTTGGAACTTCATTGTTGTGATAGTTCTTGCAACTCTGATTCAAATGGGATTCAATGAAATCAGAACTTGAGATGAGAGATTTCCATGACTTGCAGACACTCTTGTATCGCATTAGATCCTTCACACCCAAATTTATCAGTATTTGCTTAAGGATATCAGGAACAAGCTCTCCCATTAAAAGCCTGCAAAGGATAAAAGGCCAAACACAAAGCAGCTTAATTTATCAAACCAACTTGAGTATAAGTATATAAAATACATTGTGCCATTGTGGGTATGTTTGGCAAAGAACTTCAGGAGCTATTGAGTTCAAGCTTCTATTGAAAAAAAATATGCTCTCATTGAAAGGGAAAAAAACCTCGTCTGGATGAAAAACCTATACCTTTTCTTTAACAAATTCAAAGTAACTTTTCAACAGAATCTCAATGCTTATAGATTACTGTTGCCCGAATAACCTCACAGTATTCACATACCTAATAACGTTCATGTATCTATTCCTTTATATACTTTAAACATTGCAACTACAACTGCATATACCATTGCCAAACACTTTTAAACAAATGACAGGTCATACCTTATAGCTCAAACTCCGGCTAGTTTTGCGAAACATACCCGTATTTATCATATATTATTACATAGTAATGATACATCAACCTCAAACTTGTGAATAGAACTCATCCTAGTGGACAACAACATTAATCAATGAGCCTAGAAGGCAACAGGCCCTTTTATACTAGTATCCATTGGGTTAATTTGTAATCACAGAATTGACCGTACAATGCAATGAATGCTATAGGGTGTTTGGGATTGCTTATTTTTTCTGCTTACGTTTCTTGAGAAGGAGATAACAGCACTCATCCAGTTTAAAAAATATATATTTGACATTATAAGGCTATAACACTGGTGTTACCATACTGGCCCCGATGCAATAGCCAAAGTTATGAAATAAACCATTTTTTAAACTGTATGTGTCTCAGTTTTCAGTGATACCACTTCGGGTAAAAAAGGATGAAGTGTATATTGATGTGGCAACACTTTTTGATTGCTTTGGTGTTACCACAACGCGTGCTCTAAAAGTATAAATATAAGCGGTTCATAAAAAGTGTTTGGTTTTGCTTATGTTGTAAAAAGATGCAATAAACTCCGGGATGAAAATACTTTGTTAGAAAAAAATTACTGCAGTAAACTCCAATGTTATTTAGAGTTTTAAAGGATCTTGGTGCTAGTTTATTTACTCGGCTTATGACCTTATGTAATACGGACTACAGAGTATTTGAAAAGCTCATAAGCCCAGTTTTTTCCGCTTTTGGGATTATGAGCTTATGACCTTATATAAGCCATAAGCTCAACTTGATAAGCTCATGAGCCGACAAAAGTGGGTTATGAGCTTTTCAAATTTAACATAAGCTCACAATCCCGGTAAATAAGCCAACACAAACACCCTCATAGGTTAGATATGAACTTAGAACAATACTTTTAGTTGGGTCTCAAATAAGCATTTTAAAATAAGTAAAAAATGATTATTAAGCTGAAACAGATTGTTTAATCAAACTCGTCTTTTTTTTGTTACCATGGTTACTGACCTTTTGCCCGACTAATCTACGGGTTTGAACCCACCGCTACACAGACTCAAACCGTATAAAGCCCTTACTTTTCACGAGGTTGGCGTCGCCACTTCAGGTTGTTGCACCTAGCAAGAATTGAACTTGAGACATCTCACATTTTAGTGATGATAGTCACAAGCCTTTTGCCACTAGGCCACCCCTGAGTTGTTTGTTTAATCAAACACTAGCTTGATTAAAAAAGAAATAAACAACCCCAAACACCCTCTTAATATCTGGTTTTCCAGTAAGTTTCAATAAAATGATTCATAAACCTAAAACACAAACAAATAAGTTAGGGTTTAGGTTTTAGGCCTACATTAAACAAGATTTAACAACCACTTACATCCTAATCAGTTAATAATCAGTTAATAGATTTATATAGGATATAATAGGAGGGAGCATCCCATATTTTATTAATTTTTCTCTTTTGGGCCTTGCCCTTTCCTGTTTGGGCTGTGCCAGATTTTTTTTGTGGCCCGTTTTCTTTGATACTATAGCATCGGCAAGGTTAGTTCCACACATTTCCAGCTGGAACCTTTCACCGCCTCTCTCTCTCTCTTAATCCTTATCCTGAGTCTAATATCAATCACCGCCTTTACTCTCTCTCTCAACGCATATTTGTATCTGAGAAACACACTCTTAATATTGCATCAAAAGATTTGCCTCTATCTGAAATAAGATAGTCAAAAGATGTTGGTAAGGCTTTTCCATGAAACTGTTGATATGTTATATTCGAACTAATTTAAGATTGTTTGTGATCTTTAATTATTTTTTTTTGGTTTTTTTGTGTATACACGGTTCGACGCTACTGTTGCGGATTTGTAGAATGTTGGCGGCGGAAATGCTTACTGAATTTGCAGATTCATATGTTGGTGAAAGTGCAGTCAAATTCCGAGCTGAAGATGAAGTTGCAGTCAATAATATAATTTGTGTAAGTTTCTTTTACTTTTTTTTTTAAATGATTTGTTATGAGCTATGTTAAATCTAATGCAAATTAATTAAAGATGAAGTTGATTTGTTACGGGCCACAATAATATGTTATTTTACTTTTACAATATTGATTTGTTGCAGTCATATTTTTGAGTTACAACATACCCTTATGAACTTACAACATACCTTTATGAAACAATCATTTTGATCTGGGTGGAAACCCTAATTAACCTTTGGCCGTGCTATTAAAATTGTTTATGATTATTGATTGTAGACGGCTGTTTGTTGGGTGGAGTCCTAAGGTGATGGTGTGGGGGTCGGTTTGGTTCTTGATTGGTGTTGTTATAAAGGTATACTTTCTTCTTCGTTGGGTTTGATTATGATATACCGTTTAGGGTTTTCATTTGATTTTTTCCTTAACATGTTGTGTTGATTTATTTGAATGACGGTTTTGAATTAGGGTACTTTGTTGTTTTGCTAGGAATGTTTGGATGAACTTACTATAATAGCATGGTGTTGAGTCGAATTAGGGGCGGATTTGAGTCTGATGATGATTTCGTTGGCGAATTGGAGCCGAGTCGGCGGAAAGTGAACCGGATTCGGCCTGCGGATGGTGCGAAGGAGGCTGCTGCGGCTGCTGTGAGTCTCAGTTTTGAAATATTAATCGGTATACTGTTTATTCTTATTTTCAGTGGCTTTCGCTATTGTATGCGTTTTTAATCGTAGCTGTCGTGTTGCGTTAATGTATCGGAATGGCGTACATTTTGTCTGTTGTCTTTTGTTGCGATAATTTATCACGTTTTGGTATTAACTGTACATTGAAGTTATATAAGTGGTCCAATACCAGTATCATTTTTCCTCTTAAATATCTTATTAGAATCAGTTATTGTGAATGATGTTGTACAGAAATATTATTCTGACAGGATTACAGCGTGCAATAAGAACGAAAGTACCTAAGAAATGCAAAATTCAAGAACTATTGAATTCAAGAAGGTGGTGGAGGAGAAGCGTTGGGATCTTAATGCTGTTATCGGGAGAAAGTGGAAGGAATTCGTGGCGCTTCAACGTGAATGCAATCAGGCTATCCGAAGGTACATCCTAATACTCATTTGTAGAAATGCTTAGCGTTGGTATGTAAACAAGCGGTTATGGATTGAGTAAATTGAGAAAATTTAGTTATTGCAAATTATAAATCTAAGACTTAATTCAGAAGGGTTATAATGAATACCTAAAAAATTTTAGCAGCAGGTAAATTCTAGCATCTTACGTGTATATATAGTTTAATAAGGTTTTTCATTGTCAGTGGGAAATGTTGCAAGCAAATCATCTTATCTAATTTAATGTGGTGTGTTTTCGCATTTTTAAACTCGAAAGCAAATTCCAGATTAAATCTGATCTAAGTAATAGGACACAAATACATATGCGTTTTTCTTATGCTTTATAATAGAAATGCAAGTTTGCCAAACTAGGTAACGACTGATAAATCCATACAGAAACTTCTATAGAGGGGCACTTTTTGTAAATGTGCAGATGCCATTTTTATAGAGGGTTACTTTTTGTAAACGTGCAGGTGGCCAACACTTCTGCTTGCAATGTTGCGTAAAAAAGCCATGCTAAATACTAGCTTTTGGTAAGAAATACCACGGTTTTGTTGTTTACGTGGTGAGATGAATAGAGGGAATGCAAATAACTGATGATGTCTGTGTTCTTTTTACAGACAGCTGCGTTGCTCATGATTGGTTTACTGATATTTCCGAAGAAAGTATGATTGGTTTACTGATATTTCCGAACAATGTAAAGTTACTTCACCAAATTTATAATACAATACATGCAGATTATTTTTTTTAATACAGTATATACTAACATCTTTTGTCTTCAAACAATATCCTCACCAGGGCCATCAGAAGGACATATCATCACAACAAGCATTATCAGAAAATGTCAACACCGACGCTGCAAAACGAGGTTACCCCACCAGAAAAAAATGAAACTCCAACAGCAATAGAAACAACCAGCCAGGTTAAAGAAGTTGTTCCATCAACCAAAGAAACCACACAGGGGTGCGAAACAGTACGCTATAAAGGCTAAAGCTTTATTCCTGCAGCTCGAGGACGTGTCTCAAATGGTCACGGTACTCGAAAAATCCCGCCACGGAGTGGCGGGTATCGAACACTTGTTCGAATAATATCACAACCCCGTTATACATTTATAATATAGACATTAAAAAAAAAAAAAAAAGGATAGTTACCTGACTTACCTCTATTAAGTTGTACTACCTCTTTGCTTTAATATCCATCCTACTTTATTAAGGGATGTTCGTTTAAGCTTTTATATAGTGGGCTTACGAGTTATAGTAGGATTAGATATAACAAGTTTAGTTGCAAATTACAATTTTACCCACAGTTATACCTAATTTAACCATGTTCATTTTAGTCATTTAACGAGTGTGGAAACCCGCGCGATGCAGCGGGATTGGCTTCAAAGGACTTACTTTGTAACGACACTTAAATCTTAGGGACTAATTTTGTCAAGTTGCTATAGATAGCAATTAATGCTATAGGATTTACTTTGCAACGTCACTTAAACCTCAGGGACTGTTTTTGTTAAGTTGTGAAACTTTATATTTAATGTTTGGACTTACTTTGCAACGACAGTTAAACCTCAGGGACTGTTTTTGCCAATTTTGAAAACTTAGCATTTAATGTGTTTGTTGCTACAGTAACTTGAAAACTTTGCATTTGATGTGTTTGTACGCTTTTTAGTATTATAAGAAGAATAACATAAACTAAATCAAACACTTAAGTTTATCAAGTTCGGAAAGGATTTAATAAGAAGAAAAAATAAAATAAAATAAATGAGAAATATTTATAGCCACATAATTTAAATGAAGATGGAGAAATTTATAAGAAATGCATCTTTTTTTAAATTGCTTCTGAAATGTGCGACTGTGGTTATTTCTCATTTTTTTCATTTTACTTTTATTTTTTATTTGATCCTTACTGTACCAGCTTACTAAACATAAACTAATTGTCACACCCCGCTAAAAAGAAAACACGATGTGCAAGAGCGTGAGGCACAACACATAAGACAAAAGATAACACTATACATGATTTAATAAAATAATCCAAATTACAACATTGTCTTAATTCATATTTCAAGATAGTGAAATAAATAGTTTAAAACATAAGTTTCACCAAAGATACAAAAATTGTTTTTGAAACACAACATAAAAGAAAGCACCCATGCATATGCTTTCCTAAGCTTTCATCAAAAAATGATCACTTGAAAAGCATAATAAAAGAAAAAGGTTGACTATGAAATAGTTGGTAAGTACATAATAATATTTTTGCTCAATAAAAGTACATAATAATATCAAAACACAACATTTTTGTAAATGTTAACAATGTAAAAGTCATATTATCCAATAAGGTGGATGAGTAAAATAAAGTCATCGATATTGTTATGAGCCCCGCCCATACAAGGTTCATAGCAAATGGGTTTTCAAATAGTCAAAGTCATATCATAAAGTAAACATTTGATTGTACAACAAATTGGTAAAATTGTATGCGCTATTGTAATGTTGGTAGACACTACTTAAACCAACAACAAGATGCCCCAACAACATGCCCAAACAATGATAAGAATAAAATGACCACTTCGTGTTATACCAATGCACGAGCAAACTCCATGTTATACCAATAACACAAGTAAGGTGAACACTCCATGTATCCCAATAACACGAGCAAGATAAATACTCCATGTTGTACCAAAAACACTAGCAAGGTGAACACTCCATATTATACCAATATAACGAGTAAGGCAAATAACAATCTTAATTGCGCAATCCATAAATATTCACGGCCCGTATCTACTAGTCTAATGGGACAAAGTTAATAAGTAGTGCGGGGATTTAAGACTGTTACCTCTACACTTAGCACATCATACATACCAATTGCGAAAGATGTCAAAATATATGTCTAGTAAAGTCTCAACATTTAAAATGTCTACAAATTCACAATCAATACTATGTCAAATATCAAATCGAGGCCAATTTAAGACCATATCATGCTTTTTACCCCAAAACGAGTAGATAGTAAAAAGGGTTGTGAAAACTCACCTTAACGAGATAATGGAGTATGAACAAGAAATGTCACGACATGAACGCAAATCAACGATCACTTAGGCAAGACCCTTCGAACGTATCCCTTCCTAACACGACCTAAGGCAAGTAAAAGTACTTATTAATATCTAAACAATATGCTCAGACTAAAAAATTACTATTAGCTAGGTCACCATATTTAGACTTGTCAAAATATGTTACTTTTACTACTACACATAAAATCTCAAAACTGTCCTAAAAATATGGTCACTTTAAGTAACCCATTGACCAAGATTAAAAGTGAATCTGACCCAATCTTTCACATACCACAAAATATAGGGTCTTACGTGTTTTCATGATTTTTTGTAAAAGTTATAGAAATCTTTAGCTTATGCAAAAAGTTTAGACAAAAGGATCTCATCAGTTTTGGAAAGTTGATGGACCAGTCCATGGATGTCAATGGTCAGAAGGTCAAAACCATTGAGTTAGGCTTTAGGCCTCTGACATAGTTAAGTTGACATATAGATATACTCCTAAACCAAAATTTAAGTATTGCAATGGATGTTAGAAAGAGATATGACCATGCCAAGTTGGTCATGCAAATTTGCCAAATCAGTCAGTTTTGGTAACGAACCTTTAGGGGTTCAAAAATATGTTTTACGCAACAAAACCACCTGAAACTTAATATTAACCCTTAAAATGAACTCTCAAGAGTAGAATAGATTATTTTTAACAAGAAATGAGTGAGTTATGGTATTTTAAATTGGGGCTTAAAAATCGGTGCATGTATGTTAGTTTTATACTCTTATTTTGTGTCGGATGTTTAGGGACCCAAATCTTTGTTTCTCTCCATAGGACCACATGGGTTTTCAATATAAAACATATATTTAACTCTCATAGTTGAAATCTATTAACAAAAAAAAATGATGATGACCAATTTATGGCCTTATGAAGTTGAATTACCAAAACAGCTCAAACAGTTTTGACACCTTATTTTCTATTCATCATTTGGACGACCAAAGCTCCTTATTTTTTCACCAAACCATTGTGGTTTGAAAGCTAAATCTAGGTCCAAAGATCATGTTATCAAGATGAGTTATGAGGGAGTTATGGCTTCCTAAAGTCAACCATAACTTCCTGTCAGCAAGCTGTCCACAAATTAACTCACTTTCATGCACTTTTCTCTAAACCAATGCCTCAAATGACTCAAACAACAGCCTAAATCATTTGTACAATCTTTTAAGATTATTTTTATGTTCTTATTTGTAAAATATCTGTAGGTTACATTTCCTTTTTAGTTATTAGATTAAAAAGACCCAAAGATATTGAAACAAGAGCTTGTGGTGCAAGAATGGGTATTATACCTTCTTGCACCTAGATTTTACCTTCCAAAGTGATTATGGGCCGGCCAAGCAAGGAGAAAAGGAGGAGAGAAAACTTTAGTTAGTGTGTGAAAAATGAATGGAGTGTTTTTGGGGAGAAGGGTTGAGTAAAAGGGGTTGTATGAGGAAGTAAAAGAGTGTGTAAGTGTCCAAGTCTTGTGATTGGTGGGAAAAGAGGTGGGTGGCTTAAGGGGGCCGGTTTTGGGGGGATTTAGGGGAGGTTTTATTTCAAAATTTTCACTTATTTTTAATATTGTATATATTGTGTAAAATTAAAAGTATAATGTATAAATTTATAAGGTGTATGTGTTAAATTTAAAAATGTAAGCTTGAGAAAAACGTAATTTTTGAAGTGAAATGTACGAGTTGGTCAAACTAACTTTTCCCAAAGGTAACAACACTAACTTTAATTGACTTGAGCATATCATTGACCGTCATCTTAACTTGTGCGACGACATCAATCTCTGTCACTTGCTTAAGAAATGGAAGGTTCTCTTTTAATCAACTGAAAATAAGATGTAAAAACATGAAAGTGAATTAATATATATATATATAAAAGAAAAATGGTCAAATCTTGAAAAGTGAAATGTTGAAAGTCAAAGGTGAGGGAAATGCATGGTGTAATTAATACTTTTATTAAAACACCATTACTTAAAAGTACAATAATTTATTCACATCGTACAACCAATTAAAAGTATATCTACCAAATTAAAAATAACCAATTAAAACACCCCTTACTAAAAAGTACAATAAAATTTTCACAATGTACAATTTAAATAATCTACAACATAATCCAAAAATATAAAATAATTAAACACACTAATTAATGTTATTTTTTAAACACCCTAAAATGAAAAGTACATGTTATTATACACATTATACAAATTAATAAAACACACAAAGCTTCATATAAGCTAACAAGTTGATGGTACATATAGTTTTGAAAATTGGACCGGACCAACGGGTTCAATCGGGAACCGGTGTCGCCACCGATTCGGCTAACCAACAAAATCCATCCGAAAACGGAACCAGAGAGGACCCGTTGAAACCGATACAAATTGGTGAATCAGGTATCATCGAGATCTATTTCTCCGGTTAATCGTCACAGGGTACTCGCCGCCGCAACGCGCGGGTACCCTGCTATACTATATATAAAAGAAAAACCAAAAAGTAAAAAGTTGAAACTAAAAAAGGAAATGTTGAAAAAATATATTTTAAAAGGAAACTATTAATACATATAGAAAACTGGGTTGACCCGGGACGCTTCAAACCCGGTGGGTTGACCCAGTTTAATTTGACCCGTTTTTTAGCCAACCCGTCGGGTTGACCCGGTTTAAATCAACTCTTTTTTCGACCGGACGGTTCAACCGGTTGAATCATCCGGGTCGAACCGGGTTTCAAAACATTATGTTTAATCCCCAAATCTTCAAACTTTTATTATTTTTCGTTTATAAGCCATAATTTTTTTTAACACAAAACACTATGTCGCTATAAAATCCCGTTGCTATATACGGATACTCATCTATAAACAAATGAACAAATTGTAATTACAATCAAACATACTGTATAATCAAATTCCAATGCAATACTCTAAAAGGATACAAGAGGTAGAACTCAAAAGTCACCCTCGATAAAACCAAAATTCTACATTAATACTGTAAGTAGTTTACTACGAAGCCTTCTTGTTAATATTACACACGAAATAACATCAAAATTATAACATACCTTATTGTTTTTCTTGCTATTCTCAGCTTGCCTCTTTTTCTTTGGTGTCCCGTTAACATGGGGGGATACGAGGCTCTGCATAAATATAAGGGAGTCAACACCTCTCCGACTCACGTAAGACCATTGAGTTATCGACCCCTCATAATCCATGAAAGTAAGTGACAACGGTTCCCAAAATTGTTCTACATTGTTGTTTCTCAATACCCATATGTTATAGTAACGACTACAACGACCCATTATGCATAAACACTCTTCGACAATCTCCAAGCTGTTATGAAAGTCAGATTTGTATCTCGAATCATCAGGCAGGGGGATTACTTTAAATTCCTATTTAGATAAATCGAAAGAAAGAATTACAATCTTAAGAACAAGACATACATCCATGACGCGCATAAACCAATGAAGTGCCCCATTGCATAAGGTGCCAATATTACTATGACATCTATACTCCACATCTCCAACAACTTTCCAAACATTTGTTTTCATTGTTAACACTTGAAAACATGTACTATTTTCAAATGTCCTGAACCCTAATACAACCTTGTAGTCATCACTTGATGAATCACAACCAAAACCCCAACACAAGGAGTAGTTGATGTCAAGTTTTGTTGGCTTTCTCACTCTTTTCTCCTCTCGAGTTGAGGGATTGATTACTAAGACATCACTAACAGATGGTGAGATTCATAAAAGGCCATTGCAAAAACCAAAAATAAGACAGTTCTTAAAAGAAAGATTCATGCTGTTAAGCTCACAGCTAAACTTAAAGTGGCAGTAAAACCTAGACAAAGGGATCCTTTTTGGTACGTTTTCCTTATTATTGTGATAGTTCTTGTAACTCTGACTCAAATGGGATTTAATGAAACCTGGACATGAGATGATAGATTGCCATGACTTGCAAACGCTTTTGTATCGAATCAGATCATTCACACCCAACTGTATGAGTATTTGCTCAAGGATATCACGAACAATGTCTGCCATTGAAACCTAGGGTGGATCAAAATGAGCTTATCAAAAAGTACTTAAGCAGCTTAAAAGCAAACCAAAAAAATAACTCAGCGAAAAATAAGCTTACAAAATACAACCGAATTAATAAGCTCATAACAAAAGAATAAACCTAGGCAACACGAGATTGTTTGTTTATGAACACGAAATTGTTACCTCAGTTTGTTAGGTTAACACTTCGCTTCAAACTCGAAACTCATTTTCACTATCTTTTTGACCTAGAATAATTCATCGCATATATATAGTTATTTAACTTGACCACAAAGACTTTGACACATTAATGAAATTTACCCCTTGACTATAACTTAAAGTTAAACCCAATGCCCTGCGGATTTAACTTATTTCTATTATTTAAAAACTTGCAAAATAAATAATGTTATTTTATCAAAATACTTTTACTAGCCATGTAACATATTGAATCACTATAACTGAAGTGGTGGTCAGTTCATAGAGTGGAGTCCTGTTAGGTTATTATATTGGTTTGAAATTGCAGATGTGGGCACAAGGGTAGTCACAATTGTCACGCCTATCGCTTGTTGCCCAGCGGGGTTTTAACTTCGAATAAATTAAGTACAACGAAACAAATAACTAAAAAACGACTTGTATTAACAATAACGTATTTGGTTTTACAACTATGTTTTGTACAATCTGATGATCCTAACTGAAATCATCTATCCTTATTTATACTTGGTGAATCGACACCCTTGCCTGTAGCCTTCATTGAAACGTTGTGATGTTTCTAAGTTTGTGTCGTTTCACACAATAATAACCGCTATTCAGTTTTTAGATTTAATGTAAACCTATTTGGTCCTTGTGTCTCTTGACTTGTACCCGTAGGCCCTTGCAGTTCACTTAGGGACGAGATTATGCCAACATTCACCCCCTAATCTCGTACCTAATCCCTTCAGATCTTTTACGCCTAACAGCTCTCTCATTTCTGCGTACTTGGTCCTTGCCAATGCCTTGGTAAGTATGTCCACTTTTTGTAAGTCTCCACTTACGTGCTCGACTTTGATCTGATTCTTTTCAACACATTCTCTGATAACATGGTAACGTATATCAATGTGTTTACTTCTGCCATGAAACACGGGGTTCTTCATAAGAGCTATTGCCGATTTGTTGTTGACTTTGATCGTAATCTTCTCTTCTTCCCAGCCTGTTAATGCATTTAATAGCCTTTGTAGCCATACTGCTTGACAAGCTGCTGCTGTTGCTGCCATAAACTCTGACTCGCATGATGATAATGCAACAGTAGGTTGTTTTTGAGAAACCTAGCTTATAGGTGAGTTCCTGAAGTAAAATACGATCCATGTTGTTCCTTTGCCTTCTTCTATGTTGATGCCATAACTGCTGTCACTATATCTAAGTAACTTGCATCCTCCTGTCTTGTGATAAGTTATACCAAAGTTTGAAGTACCTTTGATATAACGTAACACTTGTCTAATTGCCTTCATGTGTTGCTCCCTTGGTTCTTGCATGAACCGGCTTAATAAGCCAACTGAGTAACTGAGGTCTGGCCTTGTATGAAGTAAGTACCTCAAACATCCAATTAGACTTCTATATTCTGTAGCATCAACTAGTTCTCCTTCTTCTGTTTTTACTAGCTTTGTTCCTGGGTCCATGGGAATCTTGGTTTCATTGCAATCTTCCATTCTTGCGTCTTTAAGAATCTTGTTGGCATATCCTGATTGCTTTATTGAGATTTCATCTTCTGTTTGGCTAACCTCTATTCCCAAGTAGTAAGCTAATAAGCCTAAGTCACTCATCTCAAATTTTTCTTCCATTTGTGACTTAAACTCTTGAAGGTCTTTCTTGTTACTTCCAGTAACTATTAAATCATCCACATAAACTCCAACAAGCAGCATAGAGTTGTTGCTTACTCTCGTGTAGATTGCTTGTTCTAATGTGTATTTCTTTAAACCTAGTGATTTCAAGGTTTGATCTAACTTCATGTTCCAAGCGCGTGGTGCTTGTTTCAAACCATAAAGTGCCTTATCAAGTTTATACACTTTATTTTCATTTCCTGGTTTCTTGAAACCTTCTGGTTGTGCAACATACACTTCTTCTTTAAGTTTTCCATGTAAAAATGCTGATTTTACATCTAAATGGTGAACTTCCCATCCATGATAAGCTGCTAATGCAAGAATTAACCTGATTGTTTCCATTCTTGCTACAGGAGCAAAGACTTCGTCGTAGTCTATTACATGCTCTTGTACGTATCCTTTAGCCACTAAAAGAGCCTTGTGTTTTATAATTCTTCCATCTGTATCTCGTTTAGTCTTAAATACCCATTTTAGACCAATAGCTTTCTGATTGTCTGGTAGGGTGGCTAGCTTCCATGTCTTGTTTTTGTTGATTGAGTCAATTTCTATGTGCATTGCCTCAATCCACTTCTTATCTTGTGCGGCTTCCTTATAATTTCAAGGTTCTTCCTCTAATAACATTAGTTCATCAACTTGAACTCTTCGTGCGCGATCATATATGTTAGATAAGATTATGTATCCCTGAACTGGAGTATGATCATATGGTCTTGCTATAGATGATGTTTTTCTAGTAGATTATGTAGAAGGCCCATAAGCTTAGGCCCATGTCCAATAAGGAAAAGGGAAGGAGTGGGAGTGTTGCCCTAGCTCCTTGCCTATAAATAGTGTTGTATAACCCTCACTTGAGGGTTGGTTGTTCAATTTATTCTCTCCATTTACACTCTACGCATAACCGTCCTTAGTATAACGTATGTGTGGGTTTGTTTATTGTTCAACCGATCTCATCTCTTCTCTATTTCTTTCTATTAAGCTTGTGTTGTAAATCTAGTGACCTAACAGTGGTATCAATCGCCAAATAGTTGGGTGAACACTTTTGTTTTTGAAGTTTTTGTTTTTCGTTCTTACGCGTAAACGTGGTCATAACTTTGGCTTGCTTAAAAACTCATTTTTTACACTTTTTAATCCAAGATTCTTGTACTTTCAACATTTTAAGGTGTTAAAATACTTGTTTTTGGCAAAAAGTTTCAAACTTTACGCATGGATCTAAGTTTTTAAGCTTGTTTTTGAACGATGGTGTAAACCTACGCGTAACCGTTTTGAGAGCTTTGGATCATCAAGTTTCACACTTTTGTGTCATTTTGGTGTTATTGAAGCTATTTCATCATACAAAAACTAGTTTAGAAACATCATTGGGCAAAATCATTTTTACGAGTAATCTTAAGCGTATCAAAACCCTAATATTACGCGTAAGTTATTCCTTGGATTGATCTTCGTTTTCGTGGTTTACTCCGTGTTTTCTTGCTTGGATAAGCCTGAAAATACGTCGACTTTGGATATCTTTTGCACTGTGATAGTGTAAAAGATCATTTGGGCAAAACCCTAAACTTACGCATAAGCATAAAGCTTACGCATAGAAATCCTACGCATAAGATTCATCTTACGCCTAAGCCTAGTCTTACGCATAAGGTAATCCTACGCCTAACTTTCTACGCCTAACTTTAGAGTCTTTTCCCTACTTACGCATAAGCTAAACCTACGCGTAACTCTTGATTGTTACGCGTAACTTTGGTGTTTTTACGCATAAGTGCTACTTGGCTATTGTGATTTCTACACCTAAGGATACTTCATCAACAACGGTTCATTCGACTACAAAGATCCATTTTTATAACACAAGTTTATCAACATGTCACAACCACCATACTCTAACTATTTCCCTTACACTTATTCTCAACGACAACAACAACTAAGTCCACAACATCAACAATGGAATCAACAACAAGCAATTTATCAACAACAATTTAATCAACAACATACTCCACAACTTGGTGCAATTCCTCCACCACAAATGGTTCAAACACCGCCAAGTCTTCAAGTTTAACCCTACACAAATGAATTCAATCAACATCCATCAAGGAACACTATGAAGGAACCCACTTGGTTTGCAAAGATGTGTGAAGCTTTAAGCAGCCAACAATCAATTCATGAGGCTGGATCACTTGATAGACCTCCAATGCTCACTCCAGGAAACTACGATCAATGGGTGATAAGGTTCTTTAGGTTTTGTGATCTAAAGAAGCCACATGGAAAGTTCTTAAAGAAGGTTATCTTGGAAGGTCCATTTCAGATGCCTAGTGTCATTATACCCGGCGATCCAAATGCCAATCCACCAAGAGATGAACAAACGAACATTGCTACTGTTGCAGATTTAAATCCAGCAGAACTTCTACACTATGAAGATGATGAGCTTGCAATGCAATATATCCTTTTAGGATTACCTAACCCAATTCTTCGAAGTGTTGATGCTCAAAAGACTGCAAAGGAAATGTGGGAACATATTCATCTTCTTATGGAAGGATCTGTACTCAATCAGGAGGATTTGGAATCCAAAATTTACTTGGCTTATGAACACTTCATGATTGAACCTGGAGAGACACTAGAGTCTTATCATCATCGATTTTCAGACATCATCAATGATTTGGATAAACACAACATCATCATGCCAAGAATTGCAGTGAATACTAAGTTCCTGAGTAGTCTTGGTCCTGAATGGTAGAAGTATGTCATTTTTCTCCGTCAAGCGAAGAATATGCATCATTCTACATATGGATTATTGTACGATTACTTGAAGCCTCATGAAAAGGAAGTTGATCGGGAAAGGATTCTCCGTGCTCAAATTGCTCCACCTACACATCCGGAAAATCAACAACTTGCCTTATATGCTCAACAAAATTATCCTCCTCAACCAGCAACTCAACCAACTGCTTCAATCTCACCACATGATCCTTCACAGCAACAATCTCAACATAATCAATTGGTTCCATACAACAACAACAATGCTCAAGCAAGTGTCAGTGAAGCTAATGAGGACATCGATCCGTTCGAAGCATTGCAACAAGGATTTGTTATGATTGCTAATGCTTTTGGCCGTTATACCAACAAATCCAACAATCGCATTCGTTCCTCATCAAACACAAGGAATCAAGCTATTGTGAACAATGGACGAGTTGAAGTTCAGAATCGTTTTATGGTCGTCAGATGAGCGGTGGTCAAGGGTTTAATGCTGTGGGTCGAAATAACAACAGAGCTCAAGTGGTGGAACAGGGAAATGCTCAGAATGGGTTGAATGGTCTTCGATGCTACAACTGCAATGAGAAGGGACACCTGGCTAATGCATGCCCAAAGCCACGGACTAGGGGCAGTGCTTATTTCAAAGAGGCTCTTCTTTTGGCTCTTAAGGATGAAGCTGGTGGATCTCTCACGGACAAAGAACAGAGTTTTATGGCAGATGCAGACTCAGATGATGATATGGAGGACTTGCAGACCAATGCAGCTGTTATGTTGATGGCAAATATGCATGAGTTACACATGAGTGACACAGGCCCAGTGTATGACACTGATGGCTTGTCTCAGGTACCCGAACAAACCATATTTATCTCTGATCTAATATCTCCGCCAACATCTGAATTCGGCAAGGCTCAGAATGTTCAAAATGAGTCAACCACATCTCATTCCGACGATCTTCAATTAGACCCCGTAGTTACATTTGATGATCAAGATGACCTTATGGTTTCCTTTGATAATCAAATTGACTCCGTGGTTATACTTGAGGATCTAAATAATGATCATGTTGTGACTCCCGTTGAACAAGCTGAACTTTTGCCTCATCCAGATCTTGCTCTTTTACTTAAATACCAGCAATCCCAAATTGAAGAATGTTGTGCATTAAATCAGGTCTTAAAAAGTAAAAATGCAATGTTAACCAAGGATTTTGAATGTTTACAAAAGCAACTCAACTTTTTCAAAACTCAAGAAAAACGTGAAAAAGGTTTTGAAGCATCCTTTACTAAATCTCATCAAAACGAAAAATATTTAGAAAGACAGATGCGTGATCTAGCCGCTTCGAAGAATGCTTTGTTGTCTGAAATAGAACAACTGAAACATAAACATAAAAAGCAAATTAACGCTCTCACCTTGGAAAATCAAAAATCTAAGGCTGAGTTGTTAACTTGTCAAAAACAGTTCTCTGCATACAAAAAGCATTCAACGAAACGAATAGATGATCATCTTGAAGAAATTATCGGCTTGCAACGCAAACTTAAAGAGTTTAAAACTGTTGTTTACAAACATGGTGAGTCAGTAACTGCTATTGAAAAGTTTACTTTAAAACCCAATCCAAATGGATATGGACCGAATTTTGCTGATTACAAACCTAAGCTTTCAACCAGAGCATTCAAACCAAATCCTGAAGTTTCCAGTGCAGAATATAAAATTGATAATTCTGTTATGAGTGTTGTTGAATATCATCGTCAAGAGGAATTAGATGCTGAAGACGAGATTCGATCAAAATTAGAAACTGTTGTTTACAACAAACCTTTTAATTATTCAAAACCGGTGACTTTCGTCACACCAACGGATTCTTCTAACAAACCAAGGGTTATCATAAAAACGCCTGAGTCTTCTAATGTTAATCCCCAACCAGATTATGCACAAATTTATGGTCCTTTACCTTCCATCAGTGAAGTAAACTCTAAACTTGAAAATCGAAAAATTCTTAGATATTTTGACATTTTCATGGCTGACCTCAAAACTTTACAACATGAGATAGAATATCATTCTAAAATCAAAGTTCAACATTTTCAATCGCCTCTGGCGCGAGAACAAAGAGACATCTTGTAGGATCTTACATGTATTGTGTTATGATGATTCGGGTGGCCTTGGATGGTGATGATACAAGAAAGCCATGGTTTAAGAGAGATGAAGAGAGGAGAGGGTGGTTCTAGAGAGATAAACAAAAAGAGAAGGTTAGATTAAGAATGAAGCACCACCCCTTCCAAGGATGGAAGGGGTATTTATACTTACAAAGACTACGTCCTCCTGACGGACTGTGGATCAGGCATACAGTGGGTAAAGACCCGTCCTTCCTCCACGGTGTTGCACTAAGCTAATAACTAACTAATTAACTACTAGATAACGTAAATAACGACATGTCTACGAGCTAACATATGCTAGACTATAATTGAGGTGACCGACACTTCCTCATGGAATTTCCAATTCCTAAAAATCTCCCCCTAAGGGAGGTCACCCCATGAAATACATTTTGCATCCTAGCATTCATCTTTGTTTTTAGTTCTGAGCTCGTAGACTTCAATTCTTCAAGTTTCGCAATCTTTGTGCTTTAGTAGCGATTCTTCAAAGTCCGCATACTTTGTACTTTCAGTGGAGGTCTTTGAACTGATCCACATCTTGATGATCTTCGAGCTTTCATCGAGATCATCAGCCACATTAAATCTTTGGATCACCCTTTGTTGTGTTGCCATCATGTGATGTTGTGACGTTTGGACCGACATGCTCACACTTTTAGGATCATGACATCTTTCCATCAGAGTAGCGGAAGCTTTACTGGTTCATGATATTTGCAGCAGCGTAGCAGAAGCATAGTAGAAAAATATCAGAACCAGGTTATGTAGATATGCACCAGTCATGATTTCTTCAATTAAGTGTGGATGCTGTGAGCATGCGGCTTTGGATTGACTCCTCAATTCTGATCAGCTGCAACCTTCGGGTGTTCCTGCATAAAACAGTTAGCAATAAAGCGCACAAAAGTGTCTTTGATCACTTTCGTTGAATTAAGGTGCACGGCCCACGGTTCCCCGTTGATCAGTACAAGTACTGCCTGTGATCAGGTAAGATTCCTAAGAATCTCCTTGACAGGGTTTCGCAGCTGTTCTAGTTGTTCTCAAACCGGAACGTCTCAAAGAAGACAACACGAAGTGAGTGAACCAGCGAATTGAGATTCACTGATTGATGAAAATGATTTGAAAACAATCGCTTATTTAATATAAAGAGTTTTGCAATACAACGAAGGTTTTATTGAAAATCAATTATCAATCATAAATACCCTTTAATTTTGAAACATTAATACACAGTCGATGTGCTATGGAAAAGAACTTTTAAGCACAACGACTGGTTTTTCAAAGGTATCCGTCAATTCATTTTCTGGACCAAGGTTGATTCAAGATTGAATCGCCCCATCGTTTCTATCCAGTTGTCACAAGCTTGATCTTTTGCAAGATCTCACATGTCACCCACCAAGAGCTTGTTTGATGTTGGCTCTAGAAGGATTTCCATCTTCATTGTGAATACTTTCATATCACTCAGATGTTCTGGCAATACCACAAGGATAATGCGTAGGACTCTCAATATATACTTACTTTCCACATTGTGTGAAACAGTAAGTCTTCAAGAATTTAGTGTCCTAACGAGATATTGTGGATGATCTTTTGGCTCTATACTCAATAGTGCACATTTGGTTCCTATACCGGAGACTAGGGAGAGGGTCTCCTTCTTCAATATCAACAATCTCTAAGAGAAAGTCGATAGATTATGTAGGTTCCCCGTGAGATTGAAACAAGCCCTTTTAAGAGGAACTTGAGTAACTTAGGAAGTTTAGTGCAATGCGTCACTGGGTCCATGACGTCTTGTCTTCAATACCAGTGTTACCTTAGTAACAACCAGTAGCATATGTATTGAACCCGGATTCTGCCCTAAGGTTGAATTATTGGAGGGCTATTTCTTTTCACCCTTTTCACATTTAATTCTTTTTCATTCTTCAACCCCTTCAGTGCTTACCGAGACTTCATAACTAGAACCTTGTTGGGTTTATTCCAGTTTTAGCTCTATCTCAGTCCGCACTCTTCCCATATCTCACTTTTCTCCTTTTTTCATCATACCTAAGAACTCTACACTATCTAGTGGATTGTCCCTGGGTAGATCCCTCCGGCTCTGGCGGGATCGTGGGAACAAATACCTAACCTCACCATCCTTATAACTCCATACATAAAGTAAAATGGTCGGTCTTTTGGTACAGTTCATTCTTCCTTGAAACCAATTGAAAAATCATTTGGAAAAACAATCAAGGTACTTGTGATACGAGATCAAAGCATTTTGTACCTTAATAGTTTTGATCATTTAGAAAACCTCCCCCTCAACATGTGCATATGATATAGAAATTGTTTAGCAGATGGAGGCAAGAGGACTTTGAAATATTTTCTTTGATCACAATTTTCATAGAAAAAGCCATTTGATTTTCTTTGGTAAATTCTCCCCCTCAATATGTGCATAGGATATTTGAAATCATTTTATCACATAGAGGCAAGAGTTCATTTGAAGCACATTTACGATCACACAAGCCATTAAGAAACCATTCGCTCCCCCTCAATATGTGCATCAATATATGAAAGAGTTTAGCACATATTAGAGAGAGCCAGCACATTGAATCAAATGATCACCTTTTATCAAATTTCATATTAAATCACAAATTCTCCCCCGATCAAAAATATCAAACCCTTTGAGATTTTGGATCCCAAGTGATTTAATGAGGTCTAGAAAACATGGGAGAAAATGCGCCTGGTTTAAATACTCTTCTGGTTTTTTATTAAATGCTCCTCCTCAACATGTGCATTGTATATTTGAAATCGTTTGGCACATGGAGGCAGGAGTGCCTTTAAAGGACTAAAACCAATTCCATTTAAACAGATAAGAGATTTAAATCACTATCTCTCCCCCGATCAAAAATTTCAAACCTCTTGAGATTTGTGATCCCAATTGATTTAAATCATTAAGAAAATTTTAGGGAAAGACGTGGCAAAATTTAATATAGAAAAATGATTAATAAGGAACAGTTTAAGACATTAAAGATTGTTAGTGTCAGGTATGATAGTTTTAAGAGACCTTTTAAGTAAAATAAAACAATTTCACAATCAAACAAGAACAGAAAAAATTTCATTTTGACAGATCTTTGATTTTTAAAGAAAACCATACCATGACATAACATTAAATCTTTAGATCACCACATTTTAGCGTACAAACGGACTCTTTTGAAGATATATTGTTTGAAAATACTTTAAATTAAATCACTCTCCCCCTCAATCAATGACAGTAGTCGATGATTGAGTGACTTAAGTTTTGATAAAAAGAAGTCCGGTGATTTTCAAGATTTAGTCCAATTAATTTTCAAAACAATATTTTCCATTTTCAAAACAATTTAATCAAATTTGTAGAAAATGGTGTCCTAAACAAAGATACGTTAGGTGGTTGAGAAGCTTCTGTTGTTGCTGTAGGGCTTGGAAGAAAAACTGTCTGCTGATGCAGTGAGACTTCTTCTTACGTTGCATTTTGAATGCCAACTGAGGTTAAATTAAGCTCCGTTTCTTCAATCACTTAGAAGAAAACCATATGCTGATGCAGTGAGACCTCTTACGTTGCATATATGCCAACTCTCCATAGAAGTCCAGTTAAGCTCCGTTTCTTCATATGTCAACCCAAGATATAGTTACCCTTTCCTTTCGGCATCCAATCATCATCAATAGTGGGATCCGGATCGGGAACATTCTTATACCAATATACCTACATACATTAGTGAACATACATACAGATATATGGTGGTCGACATCACCCAAACAACAATCGACTAATTCAAGTCAATTCAACATATCAATCAGTTCATATAAGGTATGGGAATAATGTATTCATCAAACTATAATCATCTAATCCTAACAATCACATCCTAGAAACCTAGTCCTTCAACATAGGCAATTATATATTTTAATTAAGCACGTAGGATAATTAAGAAAGTCCGTTAGATGATGTAAATTTGAAAACATTCTCCCCCTCAATCAATGACTCATTTTCTAAAGAGTTTAAAAGCGCTGAAGTCATTGATTGAGTTTTCAATTTTTTACGAAAAACTCTGAATCTGATTGTTTTACAAGCAACTCAAACCACCATTTTTGAAAACACCAAATATTTTTCTGAAGAATTTTAGATGGAAAAACATTTGTGTAGGAACAGCAGTCCTTCGACATACTTTCCTCAATTTGTTTTAGGATAAGTGCACGAAATATTTGAAAATTGGTTTAGCGCAACACTTTCCTTCCTTGAAAAACGGGTTGCTATCAGAAATAATAGCAAGCCATAGTTTAAGCACGGGTTACAGCCTGACGTAACTGTAAGCCATATTTTGAGACATGTTTTGAAAAAGAATATTTACACCTCCTGCTCGAACTTCATCTATGGTCTCGTGCCATTATTGAATGACATTTCTAAGACCGCAGATGTTATCGATACCAGAAGACATGTCTTGAGAAAACATATTTTTGGTATTTTTTTTTCAAATTTTCTGATTTTTATGGGTTTTTGTTGATTTTATATTTTTCTATTTTCTTTTTGTTGGTTTTATATTTTTGTATTTTGTTTTTAATAATTATTTACAAAGATAGAGAAGATGATATAGTTAAAGAGGATGATGATACGAGTACCGAGATAAGGATATCGATCAGCCCCGTTGTAGAAGATAGAAGTCATCATCTCTTAAACATTCACCACCAAAGCTTCCAAGACTTTTGAATCGAAGAGAGAAATTGAGCCACTTGAAAGTGAGACTTTGGCAGCTTCCCCCCAAACCGAAAATCCTTTAGCTGAGCAGATTCAAAGCTTTCTTTCAAGCTTCTCTTAGCCAGGTACACAAAGAAGCACACCATTATCATCGAACTTGCTGCTCCTTTTAAGAATAATCACCGTGATTCATCGTTCGAGGTTATATCATCCAATAGAAGAACAGCAACGTATCATCCCACACATAAATAACTCTTCTCAAATTTCATTCCACTGAAGTCTGACGCAATCCATTCCAAAAGGTGTCAAGAGACCACTTCCCCCGTGTAGTTGAAATGATGCAGTCCGTCTCTTAGCATAATGCTCAAGAACTCTCCCGAATACACTTCATGAGGGGAATGAAGAACACCTTCCCATGTTCACATTTTTCTTCCCTGATGAACGTGTATGAAGCTCAAGAACCTGAAGTACACAAATATCCAAGAACTCTCCCGAATACACATCATGCCCGGAGAGAAAATACCTCCTCAATGTTTGTGGTAAACAATGGCTTTCTTCCCTGATGATCGTGTATGAAGCTCAAGGACCCGAAGTACACACATTCCCCAAAGAGAGAATAACCGATAACATTGAAGAGGCAGGCCGAATCACTGATTATCACTGCGGGTGACAATCTCTGCGGATGTCAACACCGGAATGAGTGATTATATCTCTGAATCACTGATTAAGCCCTCAAGTGAGACAGCTGAGCGCCCCCAATGTACACAATTCTCTCTCCCCTGATGATTGCGATAACATCGAGATCATCACACACTTGTGTACCTCTTATATCTTCAGAAACTAACTCTTCCATCTCTTCCCCCACATAGTTGGAATAAGAACACTAAATGCCTTGTTGGAATCACTCCTAAACCATAATTCAAGTGTTAGTTACTCATATGTAATAGGTAGTTTATTATGGCCTTTATGTTTGTTTAAGGTCAAGCTTATGTAGAAGGCCCATAAGCTTAGGCCCAAGCCCATAGGAGAAAGGAAGGGAACTAGGAGTGTTGCCCTAGCTTCCCTCCTATAAATACTCTTGTAAACCTTCATTTGAAGGTTGGTTGTTCAAGTTATTTCCTTTCACATACTCCTACGCATAACCGGTCTTAGCATATTGTGTGTGTGTGTTTGGTTTATTGTTCAACCGCCTCTATCTCTTTCTAAGTAAGCTTGTGTTGTAAAACTAGTGACCTAACAGTGGTATCAATCGCCTAATAGTTGAGTGAACGTATTGTTTGAAGTGAGTTTTGGTCTCACGCTTAACTTGCGTCTCCATAACTTTGGCTTGATCAAAAACGTATTTTTTACACTTTTTAATCCAAGATTCTTGTCCTTTCAACGTTATAAGGTGTTAAACTTACTGTTTTTGGCAAAAAGTTTTGAACTTTGTATGTAGATCATCGTTTTTCATCTAGTTTTTGTACGAAGGTTCTATCCTACGCGTAACTATTTTAAGAGTTTTGGTTCATCAAGTTTCACACTTTTGTGTCTTTTGGTGTTATTGAAGCTATTTCATCACACAAAAACTGGTTTAGAAACAACTTTGAGCATAATCATATTTACGAGTAATCCTACGCGTAGCAAAACCCTAAAACTACGCGTAAGGTTATCCTTGGCTTGATCTTCGTCTTCGTGGTTTACTCCGTGTTTTCTTGCTTGGATAAGCCTAAAAATACGTCGACTTTGGATATCTTTTGCACTGTGAAGTGTAAAAGATCACTTGGGATAAAACCCTAAACTTACACATAAGCATAAAGCTTACGCGTAGAAATCCTATGCTTAAGATTCATCTTACGCCTAAGCCAAGTCTTACGCATAAGGTAATCCTACGTATAAGTTTCTACGCCTAACTTTGTGTCTACGCATAACTTTAGCGTCTTTTCCATACTTACGCGTAAGCTAAAACTACGCGTAACTCTCTTTGTTACGCGTAACTTTGGTGTTTTTACGCATAAGCTCCACTTGGTTTCTTGTGATTTCTACGCCTAAGGACACTTCATCAACAAAGGTTCATTCGACTACAAAGATCCATTTTTACCAACACAAGTTTTCAACATGTCACAACCACCATACTCTAACTATTTCCCTTACACTTATCCTCAACGACAACAACAACTAAGTCCACAACATCAACAATGGAATCAACAACAAGCAATTTATCAAAAACAATTTAATCAACAACATACTCCACAACTTGGAGCAATTCCTCCACCATAAATGGTTCAAACACCGCCAAGTCTTCAAGTTTAACCCTACACAAATGACTTCAATCAACATCCATCAAGGAACACTATGAAGGAACCAACTTGGTTTGCAAAGATGTGTGAAGCTTTAAGCAGCCAACAATGAATTCATGAGGCTGGATCACTTGATAGACCTCCAATGCTCACTCCAGGAAACTACGATCAATGGGTGATACGGTTCTTTAGGTTTTGTGATCTGAAGAAGCCACATGGAAAGTTCTTAAAGAAGGTTATCTTGGAAGGTCCATTTGAGATGCCTACTGTCATTGTACCCGGAGATCCTAATGCTATTCCACCAAGAGATGAACAAACAAACATTGCTACTGTTGCAGATTTAAATCAAACAAAACTTCTACACTATGAAGCTGATGAGCTTGCAATGCAATATATCCTTTTAGGATTACCTAACCCAATTCTTCGAAGTGTTGATGCTCAAAAGACTGCAAAGGAAATGTGGGACCATATTCATCTTCTTATGGAAGGATCTGCACTCAATCAGGAGGATTTGGAATCCAAAATTTACTTGGCTTATGAACACTTCATGATTGAACCTGGAGAGACACTAGAGTCTTATCATCATCGTTTTTCAGACATCATCAATGATTTGGATAAACACAACATCATCATGCCAAGAATTGCAGTGAATACTAAGTTCCTGAGTAGTCTTGGTCCTGAATGGGAGAAGTATGTCATTTTTCTCCGTCAAGCGAAGAATATGCATCATTCTACATATGGATTGTTGTACGATTACTTGAAGCCTCATGAAAAGGAAGTTGATCGGGAAAGGATTCTCCGTGCTCAAATTGCTCCACCTACACATCCGGAAAATCAACAACTTGCCTTATATGCGCAACAAAGTTATCCTCCTCAACAAGCAACTCAACCAACTGCCTCAGTCACACCAAACGATCAATCACAGCAACCTCAAAAAAATCAATTGGTTCCTTACAACAACAACAATGATCAAGCACTTCATAGTCAAACTAGTGAGGAATCCAATCCGTTCGAAGCATTGCAACACGGATTTGTTATGATTGCTAATGCTTTTAGCCGTTATACCAACAAATCCAACAATCGTATTCGTTCCTCATCCAATACATGAAATCAGGCTGTTGTGAAGAATGGACGAGTTGAAGTTCAGAATCGTGGTTATGGTCGTCAAATGGGAGGTGGTCAAGGGTTTAATGCTATGGGTAGGAATAACAACAGAGCTCAAGTGGTGGAACAGGGAAATGCTCAGAATGGGTTGAATGGTCTTCGATGCTACAACTGCAATGAGAAGGGATACCTGGCTAATGCATGTCCAAAGCCAAGGACTAGGGGCAGTGCTTATTTCAAAGAGGCTCTTCTTTTGGCTCTTAAGGATGAAGCTGGTGGATCTCTCACAAACAAAGAACAGAGCTTTATGGCAGATGCAGACTCAGATGATGATATAGAGGACTTGCAGGCCAATGCAGCTGTTATGTTGATGGCTAATATGCGTGAGTTACACATGAGTGAAACAGGCCCAGTGTATGACACTGATGGCTTGTCTCAGGTACCCGAACAAACCATCATCATATCTGAACTAATATCTCCGCCAATATCTGAATCCGGCACGGCTCAGACTGTTCAAAATGAGTCATCTACATCTCATTCTGACGATTTTCAAATAAACCCTGTAGTTACATTTGACGATCAAGATGACCTTATGGTTTCCTTTGATAATCAAATTGACTCCGTGGTTGTACTTGAGGATCTAAATAATGATCATGTTGTGACTCACGTTGAACAAGCCGAACTGTTGCCTCATCCAGATTTTGCTCGTTTAATTCAAGACCATCAAATCAAAATGGAGGAATGTTATGCATTAAATAAGGAATTAAAAAGCAACAATGCACTGTTAACCAAGGATTTTGAATGCTTACAAATGCAACTCAACTTTTTCAAAACTCAAGAAAACCGTGAAAAAGGTTTTGAAGCCGCTTTTGCTAAATCTCATCAAAACGAAAAATATTTAGAGAGACAGATACGTGATCTAGCCGCTTCGAAGAATGCTTTGTTGTCTGAAATAGAACAACTGAAACATGAACATAAAAAGCAAATTAACGCTCTCACCTTGGAAAATCAAAAATCTAAGGCTGAGTTGTTAACTTGTCAAAAACAGTTCTCCGCATACAAAAAGCATTCAACAAATCGGGTAGATGACCTTCTTGAAGAAATTATCGGCTTGCAAAACAAAATTAAAGAGTTTAAAACTGTTGTTTACAAACATGGTGAATCAGTAATAGCTATTGAAAAGTTTACTTTAAAACCAAATCCAAAAGGATATGGACCAAATCTAGCTGATTACAAACCAAAGCTTTCACTAAAAACATTCAAACCAAATCCTGAAGTTTCCAGTGCAGAATATAAAATTAATGATACTGTTATGAGTGTTGTTGAATATCATCGTCAAGAGGAATTAGATGCAGAAGACGAGGGTCGATCAAAATTAAAAACTGTTGCTTACAACAAACCTTTTAATTATTCAAAACCGGTCACTTTCGTCACACCAACGGATTCTTCTAACACACCAAGGGTTATCATCAAAACACCTGAGTCTTCTAATGTTAATCCCCAACCAGATTATGCACAAATTTATGGTCCTTTACCTTCCATCAGTGAAGTAAACTCAAAACCTGAAAATCGAAAAATTCTTAGATATTTTGACATTTTCATGGCTGACCTCAAAATTTTACAACATGAGATAGAATATCGTTCTGAAATCAAAATTGATCATTTTCAATCGCCTCTGGCGCGAGAACAAAGAGACATTTTTCAGAAAAATCTTTTACCTAACGTTAAAAATTTGAAAAGTTGTGCATTAGCTTGGGAAAAGGATTTTCATAAGGAACTTGGAGTGATGAAGGTCGTTTTCAAGAAAACCGAAACATCTATTTCTAATACTAAAGGTAAAAAGAAACTGTTGAGAAAAGATGTTGATCGACTCTTGAAAGATGTTATCTGTGCTGATATCCATAATGTTGTGTTATTCTATTCCTTGCCACATGCATCTGATTATATCTCTGCTGATAATGTTGACTCTGTGGTAACTGTTGAGAATACTGATAAGGTGCTTCAAGTCGAGTCTTTAAAAGCTGAAAATGAACGACTACTTAACGAACTTTACAATGCAAAACGTCGTCTTAATTGGTGTGAAAAAGATATTCAAAATCAACAACTTGGGTTTCAAAATAAAATCGCTCAGTTGCGTGAAAAATCTTCTGATCCTAAACTTGCGCAACTGGATGATCAAAACTTGTCTTTGAAAGGTCAAATCTCAAAATATGAACAAGAACTTGTAAAAGTTAAACAGGAATATGGTGTCATATTTGATTTACTCAATAAGACTCGTCATGAAGCATCAAATGAACTTGATCACTATCTTGCTCACACTAGAGAAGTCATGAATTTTCCTGGTAATATTCGTTCTGAAAATCAAGATTTGATTCACACTATCTCTAAGTTAAGAGAAATGTTAGGAAAGTATGAACAACTTCCGCCAACCATCATTAAGAGATTAGCACCAGTAACACTTAGTAATCGTGAACCTAGAATCTCTACTGCCAAATCACAAGTTGCTAACGTGCTTCATTCTACTGAAACAGGAATAGTTGCGTCTTTTCCAAACGTCCGCACTTCACAGCCTAGGAGCACTCAATCGAAGAATAGGAAGTTGCGACCTAAGAAAAGATCAATAAGGAATGCTAAAGTAGAAGAACACCCTAGGAATATGAATAAGACTCAAGTTGCCTCCACTATAGATATTGCGTCTGGCAAATGTAATAGAAATAGTGATGTAACGAATGCTAAACCGTTAAGTACTTTTGATATTCAGTCTGATGCACCTTGTGTTATTTGTCGTAAAAGTATGAATTCTGATTGTCATGACAAATGTGTTGCTAAAGCTATAATCTCTCGTTTACGGAATCCTAAGAATCGGAATACCTCTAGGCCCACTAATCATTCTAAGTCTGTGCTTGGTAGACCGCCTTCTTTAGATTTTACGTCATGCGTGGTTGTCCCTGTAGCTCCAGTTTCACCTCCTAAGAATGTAGTACCACCTAGTGCATTCACAAAGACTAAAGCAAACAGTAGTTATAGATGGCAGAAATGGATATATAACACATTAGGATTTAAATGGATGCCTAAAGTTATTAATGTGTGTATGTCTACTATCACTGCTTCGGAACCCTCTAACATTTCGGGTTCCACATCTACTTCTATTCCATCTGTGTCGTCTGTGTGTAATGCAGGTGATACAGATCATTCTCTGGATTGTTGATAGCGGATGTTCCCGACACATGACAGGCAACCTTAAACTGTTATCAAACTTTATTGCAAAGTTCATTGGCACTGTCAGGTTTGGGAATGATCACTTCGCAGCTATCATGGGCTACGGAGACTATATCAATGGGAACATCGAAATTAGCAGGGTTTACTATGTGGAAGGCCTCGGTCACAATCTGTTTTCAGTAGGTCAGTTTTGTGATGGAGATTTGGAGGTTGCTTTCCGGGAGAAAACTTGTTTCATTCGTGATCTACAAGGAAATGACCTTATGTCTGGCTCGCATAATTCTAGTCTCTACACTATCTCTATGCAAGACATGGTTGCTTCATCTCCCATTTGCTTACTTTCAAAGGCAACATCAACAAAATCCTGGCTATGGCACCGTCGTCTCTCACATCTAAACTTTCAAACCATCACCAACCTTGCTTGACACAAACTAGTTGAAGGTCTCCCACGATTCCGGTATTCAAAAGATCACCTTTGCTCAGCTTGTGAACAAGGAAAAAGCACTCGTGCTCATTTTCCTTCAAAGGTGGAACACAGCTCTCAGCATGTGCTTCATCTTCTTCACATGGATTTGTGTGGCCCGATGCGCGTGCAAACGATTAATGGCAAACGCTACATCTTTGTAATTGTTGATGACTACTCACGATGGACTTGGGTCTACTTTCTTTGAAGCAAAGACCAAGCTCCACAAATGATCATCACCTTTCTCACGAAAATTCAAGTTCAGCTCCGGAACACCGTCCGCAAAATAAGAACAGACAAAGGAACTGAATTTGTTAACCAAACTCTTCGTACATTTTATGAGAAAGTGGGAATTCAGCATCAGACATCTATTGCACGTACACCAGAACAAAACGGTGTTGTTGAAAGACGAAACCGAACGTTAGTGGAAGCTGCAAGAACAATGTTAATCAATGCTAAACTTCCAGATTACTTGTGGACAGAAGCTGTATCCACTGCATGCTATACTCAAAACCGTTCTATGATCACAAAACGTCACAACAAAACACCTTTCGAGCTTGTCCACAACCATAAACCGAATCTCAAACACTTTCATGTATTTGGATCCCTTTGCTATCCGAATAATGATGGTGATGATTTTGGAAAGATCAAAGCCAAAGCCGACATTGGAGTATTTATTGGATACTGTGAGAATTCTAAAGGTTACCGAATCTAGAATCGTCGTACAAAACCGGTGATGGAAACGATTCATGCTCATTTTGATGAACTCACGGAAATGGCTTCTGAGTATAACAGCTTAGAACCCGGTCACAACCGTTTAAACTTCCCCCAACCCCCATCATCAGCTGAACAAAGCCCCCAGCTCACTCGTCAACAAATGGAAAGGTTATTTGCTCCGCTGTTCAGTGACGATATTGATGAACGTGCTCCAGGTGTATCCGTTGTTTCCGCTGCTCAACCTGATAATATTCCTATACCTGATACACCTGCTACAACAACTACTGTTGAAGAAGCACCACCAGTTGACTCCACCACAACAGTTGAACAAACCGCTTCCAACAATGATGAACCGGCTGATGATATTCTGAATGAAGTACCCCCACCTGCAGATTTTGATCCAAATGCGTTCTTTAACCCGTTTGCTAATGAAACTGCTGCACCAAATGTCGTGGAATCTTCAACAAACCATTTGAATCCTCAGAATCTGCACAATGTATACCAACATCAACCCTCTACACATCGATGGACAAAAGACCATCCTCTGGCAAATATTATTGGCAACCCTAATCAACCTGTCGTTACGAGACAACGTCTTCACACAGATGGTGAACATTGCATTGATGCACTCACTGTCTGCCAATCTGAGCCTAAAAACATTAAAGACGCAATGACAAAAGACAACTGGATTGAATCCATGCAGGAAGAACTCAACCAATTCAAACGTCTTGAAGTATGGGAACTGGTTGAAAGACCAACAGGGGTCTACGTCATTGGCCTCAAATGGATTTGGAAAAACAAAATGGATGCTGAAGGGAACGTCATCCGAAACAAGTCACGTCTAGTTGCTAAGGGTTATCGTCAGGAAGAGGGAATAGAATTTGTAGAATCTTTTGCTCCGGTTGCTCGTCTTGAGGCTGTTCAGATATTTCTCGCGTTCGCGGCTCACATGAATTTGACGGTCTTTCAGATGGATGTCAAAACTGCGTTTCTCAACGGACAACTGAAAGAAACAGTTTATGTTAGCCAACCCGAAGGATTCGTTGATCCTGAGTTCCCGAACCATGTCTACAAACTGAACAAAGCTCTTTATGGTCTCAAACAAGCCCCTCGGGCATGGTACGATAAGCTATCATCTTTCCTCATTGCTAATAATTTCACCAAAGGTTCGGTTGACCCAAATCTTTTTATACAATATCACGGGGCACATATCTTAATTGTTCAAATTTACGTGGATGACATCATTTTTGGGTCTACACATAAAAAAATTTCAATCGCTTTTGCAAAACTAATGAAGAAAAATTTTGAAATGTCCATGATGGGTGAACTTACGTTCTTTCTAGGACTGCAAGTTCATCAATCACCCCGTGGTATTTTCTTGAGTCAGTCCAAATATGCCCTTGAATTGTTAAACAAACTTGGAATGAAAACCTGTGATACTTATGCCACACCAATGACTCATACAAAGAAGCTAGACGCTGATTTACATGGTAAATTAGTAGACCCCACCAAATACCGAAGTATTATTGGGTCTCTCATGTATCTAACAGCTAGCAGACCTGATATTGTATTTGCCATTTATCTATGCTCCCGTTATCAGTCGCGACCAACTGAAACCCACCTCTCTGAGGCTAAAAGAATCCTCCGATACATCAAGGGAACCATTAACTTGGGGATCTGGTATCCGAAGGATTCTGGTTTTGAACTAATCGCTTTTTCAGACGCTGACCACGCAGGATGCTTAGACTCAAGGAAAAGTACTTCAGGAGCACTACAATTTCTTGGTGATAAACTGGTGTCTTGGCAATCAAAGAAGCAGGATTGTACATCGATGTCATCAACCAAAGCAGAATATGCAGCCATGTCCGCGTGTTGTGCTCAAGTCATCTGGATGAGAACACAACTCAAAGACTATGGTTACGTATTTGACAGAATCCCGATGTACTGCGACAATCGGAGTGCCATTGCGATCTCGTGCAACTTAGTTCAGCATTCGAAATCAAAGCACATCGATCTTCGTTATCATTTCATCAAGGACCACTTGGAACAGGGTACAGTTGAATTATACTTCGTGGGTACTGAATACCAATTGGCAGATCTTCTCACCAAAGCCTTGCCTCCCGCTAGGTTTAATGAGTTGGTCCACCAGATTGGTATGAGGTGTTTGACTCAAGAGGAATTGGATGACCTCCTAAAACAGTCTTAAAAACCTGTCAAACACCAAAATCTCTTTTGTAAATAATTTTTCAAAAACAAAATACAAAAATATAAAACCTGATAAAACAACAAAAATATTCTTCTAATCTATTTTTCTTTCAACATGGCAAGTACATTTCTTCCATCAACACTTTAATCTTTCAAAATTCAGTATTTTTCCGATCAAGTGTTGAGGGGGAGAAAATTATCACTTAACTGTTTCAAAACATCTGTGTACTTGCATGTTATTATATACCGGCTGTTTCTTTTATCAATGGTGGTAAACTTTTCTGGTTAAATGACACTCCTCGGACTAAAATTAATAACCTTTCATTATTTTATTGAGTCGAGGGGGAGTGTCGTCATGTTTCTTTCTTAAAAATCTTTGTTTGGTAACCAAAATGGAAGTTAAATGGCTTTGTATGAAAAAAGGAAAAGGTGGAGGGACCAAAACTGTCAAAATGTTAAAGTCATTTTAATAAAAACACTCTCCACCTAACTATTCCATCACATTTAATACTTACACCAAAAAGATCCTACGCCTAAGAATCGTTTGACAAATCCGTGTTTCAGATCATCAATTTGTAAGTGATTTCGTATTTATAACTAGTTTTTAAGCAATGGTTTTGAATCTTTCAAAAATCCAACGGTTTAATTCAAAGATATAGTCACTTTTGTGTCTTACGCGTAAGCGCAAGAACACCAAATCATAAAAGGGTGTTTGTGGGTATAAGAGTTGTGTCAAAACGTTCTTAAAACATCAATGATACTTCTTTAATCATCAAAACGTACCCAGAAATACAAATTGAGTGTATTTGAAAACTAGGGTATGCGTGGATTTGGGTTTTTCCAAACGAGAATATTTTTGGTGAAAAAGGTTGTTGTATAAGGTTACTATCAAGTTGAATTGATTATATCCAGGCCCAGATTACACCCAGAAACACTAATTAATCATAAAATGGAAATTAGGGTTTTGTGTTCATACGGTTTGGGTACTCTTGATTCTTGACACTTTTGATGTTAAAACTTGGATATACATACTCAATATGCTTATAAGAACTCCCAGAAACACTTTGGTGCAAATCCTATGGCTAGAAATCATATGCGTAATTCATGAACCTTAGGGTTTTGACTTACGCGTATGACTTTCTACGCATAACCTGTGAAATGAGTTTCATGCCATGATCTGTGTTTAAAATGAGTGTACATGTTAAGATTGATGATATGATGATTTTATTTCAGGCTTGTTACGCATAAAGCTCAGGATCAAGGTCTTTGTTACTCTACGCATAAGGATCACCTTACGCGTAGAAAGTTATGCGTAAGAGAAATTTTACGCGTAACTATTACGCGTAAGGTTCTACAATGGGACTACGCGTATCCTGTGAAGGATATGCGTAAACAGTGACCTCTACGCATAAGGTCTACTCTTACGAGTAAGCCTTACGCGTAAGGTTTATATACACCTACGCGTAAGCTCTACGCTTAAGGTCCCCTTTTCTTACGCGTAACTTTTCTTACGCGTAAGTTAGGATCCTACGCGTAAGCTTTCGTCTACGCGTATATCATTACTGTTTACGCTTAACTTTGTCAAATCTACGCCTAAGCCTTGACTGACCTTCATGATGAATTGTTACGCGTACAAACTTGTTAATAAATAAATCATATCGTCACGAAACCAATAAAGTCACTAATAAACTTAAACGTTTGATATGTTGTGAATATAAGTGATAACATAAACTTTAAAACTTAAAGTTAACTAACTCACGAAACTTATCACGACGACATTGGACTATTGAACATCAAGTGACTTTGGACTCGTAACAATCTTTGACACTGTATATTCAATAATTAGACAATAAAAACCTTCTGTTGACTAACTCTATGTCTTTCAATATGTTGGTTCTTTTGGCTAATGTTATTTTAGATCACGACATGGCTGCTCAAATGAATGTGGATGCACCAGAAGTTCTCACAATTACTGATATCTTCCCTAATGGCTATCCTAGAAAGATTGGAAAGAACAACCTTAGGGTTGACTTTGAAACCCTCACATGCTCAGAATCTCCCTGCTTGATTGCTGTGGATGTTCTAAAGAATCATCCCTACCAGAACATGCTCTCTCACTCTGCTACAGTACCGGAAATCTACATTCAGAAATTCTGGAATTCAATGCAGAGGATCACAGGTCAAAGTGCAGTGACAGTGACACTCAATCACAAACAAGTCACCATCACTCATGCAGACTTACGGGCTGTTCTTCTCATTCCTGAAATCGAGCCAACCGACTTCTTTGCCACACCTACTGAGGAGACTGTTCTACAATTCTTGCTTGATATTGGCTATGATGAAGCTTCAGGAGTTATCTCTAAGCATTCTCATGTGGAGCTTAAGAATATTCCTCAACCGTGGAGAACCCTCTACATCATCATCACCAAATCAGTCTTTGGTCGTGATAGTGGCTATGAGCATCCTAAGCTCATGGAACTACAAATTTTCTGGTCATTAATCAACAAAAAGGACATCGAAATTGAAGCACTGTTATAGGAAGACATGATGTCATTTCACAAGAAACTTAGCTCAAAGATTCCCTATGTCAGATACACTAAATTGTTGATCCAGAGAGCACTTGGACTTCAACCCGATATTCCACAAAGGCTCAATGACCCAGACAATCACGATATGTTGACTGAGCCTACCCTATCAGTCAGAATCAAGGAATCGTCTACAAAGAAACAGGGTGTTGTATTACCTGATCACCTTCTGTCTAAAGAAATCAAAAGGCTCGAGACATACAAAAGGTATCTAGTTGCAGTAAAAGAAGGCAAAGTTGGTCATCTCGATGACAAGTCTTCTGGAACACCTATAAGGAGAACCAGAAGAGGCAGTGCAGGAAGTGCTGCAAGTACTGAAAGTCATAGGAAGTTTCCCAAGAGGAATCCTCCTCGTAAAAGGACTGTTCCTTCTAAAGAAGCTGTTCCCATTCCCTTTCCTAAACCTGAACCGCAGAGAAAGCTAATTGACGAGGACTTAGAAGGTACTGAATCAGAAGAAGAGATTACATACTCTGAAACTGCTAAAGATGAAACCACAACGGTATCTAAACCTCCCAGTCCTCCAGCTAACATAGGAAAAGGAAAGACTCCTGTACTTGTGCCATATGAAGAAAGCTCAGAAAGTGATGAAGAGCAACTGGATAAATCCTACAGGAAGAAGTTTAAATTCGTTAGACACCTTCAAAAAGCTGAAGAATTTGCAAAAGACCAAATGGGTGGCCCCGGAGGATCAAGTGGTGCTGCCCACTCTTCACCAGATCTTGATGCGGTTAATCGACCCGATAAGGGATCTGGTGCCACCCCTCTTGTGCAACAACGAACGCTTGTGGAGGAGTCTACTGATCTTAACATTGATAAACAAGAAAAGGATAAGACTGAGAAAGAGAAAACTGATGAAGAAGCTAAGGCTCAGACGGAAGAAAAGGCTAAATCTGGACAAGATAACGAAGAAAATTATGATGATTTTCTTCTCAACAGTCCAACTCATTCCAAGGAGGATACTTCTGCACCTCCAAAGGACCCTGAGCCTCCTCATGTCTCTTCCTCATCAAATTCATCATCTCACTCCTCACCACCACCATCTAAAAGATCAACCAAATCAACATCCAAATCAGTGAAGAAGCCATCTCGATCTTGGATATCTCATGCTCATAAAAGAATTGGGAATGCTGTCAAACAAGTCAGAAAGAAAGACATCCTCCAAAGGAAGATGAATTTCTATGCTGATCAGATACAGTATATTCATGATGATCTCGACAAGATGCAAGAGGAAAGGGAGTATGTCCAGAAGCTCATGAAAGATGATCTTCAAGGAAAAATGGATGAAATGATCAAAGGATACACTCAACAGTTCCTTATGGAGGTCGTTCCGAATCTGACAAAGCAGATGTATACCGGACAACTGTATCCAAATCTGTTGCATCTAGCCAAACAAGCCATGAAATCAACTCCGATGAATTTAAGCATCAATCCAATTGAATCTACAATCTTCTCAGATGATGAATTGGTGAACCGGCTAGTAGCGCAAATGTCGACACGCTCTGCAACATTTGCCTCACACGAAGCTAAACTGTTTGAAGCTCTACTGGAATACCAACTCAGGTCCTCATTCCGAGAAGAAGCTGTTAGGCCCAAACGTTCAAGAGATGATGAAGACAAAGATCAGGATAAGGATAAAGAGCCCAAACGCTCAAAGAAGTCTGATGTATCATCCTCTATTCAGTACTCGATGCAACCTCCACCACAACGGACTCCTGCACAACAAAGATCACCTCCTCATTCTTCTACTGATAAACCTCAGGATTCTGAGTTACCGCCCGAGACTCAGAAAACCGGTGATCACTTTGAGTATACGGGTGGTGACGATGAGGAAGTCCGTGAGCCCCTACAACAACCCACCTCTCCCAAACAAGTTAAGAAACCAGAATCCTCATCTAGGCCAAAACAAAAGAAGAAGAAGGCGCCAATGACTGACGTCGTATCATGGCTAGATGAAGATACAACACATGAGTTTGAATGGTTTTCTACACTTGTCAATTCCACTCCCTACCCTGAAGAAGGTCAAGATCTGGTAGACGGTAATACTTTGGAGCATGCTAAGATTATGCAAGAAAAGTTCCATGTGAAGAAGATGACAAAATCCGAGTTGAGGCGCATCAAGAATGAAGCTTTTCAACTGTGGAAAGATAGCTCAGAAAGTGCCATCGAGGTCGAATATCACCTTGAAAACATTGCTCGAGCTATGTCTAACAACATGGATTGGCTCAACCCAGAAGCAAACATCGACTTCACCAAACGGGACAACCCTCCATACTACACCGACTGGTCTAAACCTCTACCAACAATTGGCCAACCAGATGAACCTAGGATCCCATTCAGATATTTCTTCAACAAAGACTTGGAATTTCTTCTACACGGTGGCGATGGATCAAGGAAATACGCAACATCTTTGACACTTCCATTCCCAGCAGCCATATACTCAAACTGCATAACTATCGAGGAAAGAGCTAATCACTTGTTCTCCAACAAAGTGGAAGCATACGACCGAGATGCAATGTACGGGATTCATCATTGGCCGGAAAGCCGAAGAATCTACTACCGCAGCTGCCAGGTTCAGAAGTCTCAACATGCAGTGTTCAGTACTAAGGATATCGTTGCCATCAAACACGTTGATCTGTCGACCAAATGGGACTACACTTTTCTCAAGAAGATTGTGGTCAAAAGGCAAGATGAACGGGATTATGCATTCTCTGAAGCTGACTTTGAGAATTTGACTCTCAACGACATTGAAGACATGTACCTTGCCAAAGTACAGGGTCGCATGAGGCAATTTTCAACTGAAGTACAACGTGAATTCATCAAGTCACTGCTCATCTTCATCAGAAGTATAGTCATCAAAGAACGTGTAGAAGATCTCCAGCTGGCTGTTGAATCATATCAAACCCGTGTTAACTTCACTCCACCTCAGCTTGATCTTCCCGACATCAACCAGCTCTCACAATATACACTCATCAGCAAACCATTCGGCGTCGTTTACCGCAGTGAACTTCGACGAAATTGCTTAATGGCGTGTAGCGATCTTCACAAATTTGGGGATCACACTTTGAAGATGGTTAGGGACGGATTGGCTTATAGGTTGAAGGATATACGTCAAATGATTGGGTCTCCTAAGCGATGGAATTCTCAGGATCGAAGGGATGTGAGGAGAATCATCAAGATGATTGATGAACGGTTGTATAAAAGGGATCAATTCAGAAGATTGGAAAGCTATGTTGGTGGTCGACCAAGGATTAACATCATCGGCTCTCAACACCCGATTCACACTCCTGGCGACATCTCTGGACTTCCTGGTACCCCTTGAATTGCTTCTTTCATTATAAATTTGGATGTGTGATTATATATGTCAATGGCTTGTGTACACATAACAGTGTACAACCCGTTCTTGTCAAGAAAGGACCCTCTGGTACGCTTCAGTGCCACAATCCTTATAAAAGGAGCGAAAGCTTCTTACTTTTGAGTAAAACCTATCAAACCTTTCATTTTTCAAGGTTTTGCTCAAAAGGACAAGTACTTCCCCGTATGATTTTCAAAACCTCAACCGTTTATATCACTTGTTGAGGGGGAGTACTTGAAATTAAAACTTTGTTCACAAATTGTTCATAGTGGTCATCTTCCCGCAACACTCGAAATGGTCATATTTATTCTCAACTTTTCAAAAATAACATTTTATATGTGTTAGGAATTAGAAATTCCAGGTATTAAAGAGTCGGTCACCTCAAGTAGATGTAATCATTAGAAAGCTCGTAGTCGTAGTTATTTTAAGCTGAGTAGTATTTAGTTAAGTAACACCGTGGAGGACGGACGGGTCTTTACCCACTGTATGCCTGATCCACAGCCCGTTGTGTGGCGTTTTATTGTAAGACTATAAATACTCTCTACCTTCCAAGGTAGAGAGTTGGAGCTCATAATATTATTTTCTTTCTCTCACTATAGTTCCCAACTCTCTTCCTTTCTCTCACTAGAACTTTCTCTCTCTAACATACTTATACGCCTACTTTAATCATGGTTTAGAGTGTTTGTGAAATCCAATATCTAACAATTGGTATCAAGAGCCATGGTTTGATCACTCATCTTTCATGCTCTTTGTTTTGGTGGATTTCATAAGGTTTTTGGGGTATTAAGGGTTTAGGAGAGTTTGATTCATTTGGACAAATTCTAGTGTTAAAGTTTGAATTTTGCTTGTACTTTTGTGTTTAGGATCATCATATGTGTTTATGTTTTGAATTGTAAGGCTTAAATCATTGTGGTTTGGTTGTTTTGGATTGATAAAGTGGTTATTTGTGAAAGAAGGACGAAGCGAGTTGAGTCTCGGACTTGTTTTTCTTCAAAGCGAGTTGCTTTGTTATTTGATGCGAGTTGGTACATGCGACTTAGCTGTTTAGCGAGTTGATATTTAAGCGACTTGGTGTTTAAGCGAGTTGATTGTGTTGCGAGTTGATACTAAAGCGAGTTGGCTATTTAGCGACTTGATTCATTAAGTGAGTTGACTGTGTTGTGAGTTGATGCTGATGCGACTTGGCTATTAAGCGAGTTGATTACTTAAGCGAGTTGTTAAGTAAGCGAGTTGTATGGTTAAGTACTTATTTATTTAGGCTTGTTACTTCTTCGTGATACATTCTTACGGTTGTTCTTTTGGTTTAGTAAAATCCCGTGAAAGAATCAATTTCCCGGTTTAATCAAAGAATTGTAAAATCCCGTAGAGCTTGAAACATGTCTACAAACGTTCCTACTATCATCTCCACTGTTGCCGAGGATGTTCAAGCAGCTGGCTCAGATACTCGTCCACCCATGCTTGACAGAACTGACTATGACTCTTGGGCTCAACGAATCAGATTGTACTGTCTTGGAAAAGAAAATGGGGTTAACATTCTCAAATCCATTGATGAAGGACCTTACCGAGTTGAGACTACTAGAGATGTACTTGATACTGCTGAAGATGGAACTCTGATTTATGGAATGGACAGACCAAAGATGTATGATGAGCTTGACGATAAGGAGAAAAAGAGATTCGATGAAGATATCCGAGCTTCCAACATTATACTGCAAGGTCTACCAAAGGACATCTACAAGCTTATCAATCACAACACCGAGGCAAAAGCTGCATGTGATAATGTCAAGATGCTTCTTTCTGGTTCTGAGCTAACTGTTGAAGACCGAGAATCACAGCTGTATGATGAATTTGAGCACTTCAAGATGAAACCAGATGAAAGTGTCTATGAGTACTATGTGAGATTTCATAAGCTGGTGAATGACATGAGGAACACCAGAATGACTATGCCTAACATTCAGCTGAACTCAAAGTTTGTAAACAACATGAATCCCGAATGGCACAAGTTTGTTACTTCTGTGAAGCTCACTAAAGGATTGAAGAATACGAATTATGAGCAACTCTATGCCTTCCTTCTTCAAAATGAGAGGCATGCCATGTTTGAAAAGAGGATTCTAGATCAGTTCAAAGCTCAGGGAGAAGCAAGTTCAACAAATGACTCAACTGCCTTTTACTCAAAAGTTGGGATTACCACCAAAGCTTCTCAAGTTGTACCTATGGGTAATGGTAATCATAAACTTATTCTAGATCCAATGTTCAAACAAGCTGATGCTGATGCAGGCATGGAAAACTTCATCAATCAACTGGCTCTCATGATAAGTCAAAACATGAATTCTCTCCCACAAACCAACAACAACCTCAGAACAGCCTCTAACCCACACAATCAAGCTACTGTCAGAGATGGGAGGATTGTTGTGCAACCAGTTCAGGAAAGACAATATGATCAGGCAAGAGGTGGAGCTGGTAGAAGTTATGTTGGTAATCAGAATCGATGAAGGAATGGAAATCAAGGTCAAGCTAAGCCGATCAAATGCTATAACTGTGGTGGTGAGGGACACATTGCAAGGAACTGCACATCTCCAAAACGTCCACAGAATGTTGATTACTTCAGAGATAAGATGCTGCTTGTACAAGCTCAGGATAATGGTGCTGCTTTGGATGAATAGGAGTTGCTGTTTCTTGCTGAGGGCAATGCCAAGACCTATGATGCAGATGTGGATGAGCAGCCAATTCAGGAGATAGGTCACAATCATCAGAATGCCTTTCAAGTCGCTGATTGTGATGCATACGACTCTGATGTGGATGATGGACCTACTGCACACACAATTTTTATGGCTAGCATTTCTCCAATGGTTTCTCCCAAGGTCTCATCTTCACCACAAACTGGCCCATTCAAAGACAAACTCATCTCAGATGTATTAAAACTATACGATGATGCTGATGTGCAAAAGATGCATGACAAAGTACAATCAACTGAAACTAGTGAATCAAATATTGAAAATATGGGTAATATCAATGTTGTCCCATATGATCAATATGTGAAACAAAGTGAAAGTGAAGTTGTACCAAGTGATGCATCTTCTGCAGTCAACAATGACTATGTTTTTTATGAATACACTGCATGTGCCCCTGATGATTCTGTTATCGCTGAACTGAATGCCTATAAAGAACGTGTAGCTATCTATGAACAACGTGCAAAATTTGAGTTGACCACCGTGAGCAGGAAATGGATGACCAAATGCGTACAACTATTTGAAAAAGTAGGTTTAGAGAAGAAGTATTAAAACAAGAGTTAAACTCCTTACAAGAAAAGCTTTCGAAAACTGCTAAGCAAAAACAAGAACTTCAAGAAAATGTTAAAATGCTTAAGCAAGCATTCAGTGCTAAGGAATCAAAACTTTTGAATGATTTTTCTAATCTAAAAACCTTGAAAAACAAGCTTGAAAATAAGTTGTACGTACAAGGAAATACCATTCAGACTGCTCACTTAATCACTAAGCATAGAGTCTTAAGCGATAAGCATAGCATTCCCCTTGTTGAGGAACCAAATCTAGAGGTCATTAAAAAGGCTAGAAATGCTCATAAGGTTCTTTATGATGGCAATGAAATCCTTAAACCTAGACAGAAACCTAGTTGCGTTGAGTGCACTGAGGAAGATAAGAAATCAGATGAAGTCACTAGGGAAAAGATGAACAAGAAATTAGATGATCCTAAATGTAAAGAGAAGAAAATAAAGATCACACCCCATGATTACAAGAAGGAAAACTGGATTTCCTTGAACATGTTTAAGCCTCAGACATTGTTGACTCCCGAACAAGTTTTCTGGAAAATGGATTTAGATAAGCAGAAAGCTGAAAATATTGTTGAAACAAACCCTCCCCTTTGGAAAATGCCTAGAGCGACTGTGTATCCTCCTAATACACCAATGCATCTTGTTCCTAGAATAATTGCCACTAAAAGCAAGACCTTAATTAGTCAATATGTTATCTTTCAACTATTTGTTGATTTTGAGAAAACTTGCAAGAAAAGGATCACACCCACTGGTATAACTGAAGGAGAAAGGGGTTTTGAGCAAACAAAATAATGTTATTTAACTGAAGTCATGCCTTTCTTTAAACTGCTAAAAGATCATTTTGAAAGTCTTAAAAAGGGAATGAACGTAGACATTAAAGAAATGGAAAAGGAGTTTGATGCAATGATAGTTGAGGTTAATGACTATGAGCGAGCACTAAAATATAATGAGATTGAGAGAAAGAACTTGCATACATTAAATGAGACTCTTATTACTGAATGTGTTGCTCAAGATATGTTTTTCACTGCTACAAATTGTTCTATTAATGCTTCCCAATTTCATGAACTATCTGTTGCCCTGAAAGTCTCCCATGATCGTGTCATTGAGCTTGAAAAAACTAATTCTGAACTAAATGAGAAAATTGAACTGGATGATCACGACAATTTGGTTAAACATTTTTCTAATCTAGAAGTTGAGCATTTTAATTTACAACTAAAATGTCAACATCTTAAAGAAAATGTCAAAACTTCAAATATCAAGACATCCTCAGATGCTCCAGAGTTTGATGCAGTTTTTCAAATTAACAAACGTGATGAACAGATTCAAGCTCATTGCAACACGATCAGAAAGTTGAAAGCCCAAATCTCTCAATTAAAGGGTCAAACGAACAATATGACAGGCTCCCAAATGCCTCCTCCTCTAGATTCTCAGAATTCTCAAACGTTTCATCTTAAAAACTTAGTAAATGCATTACAAAAGGAAAACGAAAGTTTTCTAGAAGAAAATGAAAAGGTTAAACGTCATTTCAATGAGTTATTTGAATCTATAAAGGTCACTCGTAACAAAAATAACGAAACGGTAGCCTCATTAGAAAAAGAAATTGAGAATCTAAAGAGTCAGGTAAAAGGGAAGATGCCAATGACCAATGGGGAGAATGGTGTATCAAAGGTACATGTCTGTAATAAATATGCTTTGTCTGTGAAATATGTTCCTCCTCATCTTAGGAATAACAAACTTGCTATTCAAACATATTTCTCACATCTTAAGGATAGCCTAGAATGTCTCCGTGAGATTGTTACTGCAGAATTTCTCACATCTTGCATGGGGATCCCAATTATCCAGTTACCCATTCTTGTCTGTGTTCAACTGCAGATCGTTCAAATCGTTCTGTGGTACCTGGACTCAGGCTGTTCCAAGCATATGACTGGCGACCGGTCGCGGCTCTTGAACTTCGTGAGCAAATTCATCGGGACAGTTAGATTCGGGAATGATCATTTCGGTGCAATTATGGGTTATGGTGATTATGTTGTTGGTGATAGTGTTATCTCTAGAGTATACTATGTGGAAGGTCTTGGTCATAATCTGTTCTCTGTTGGTCAATTCTGTGATTCTGATCTAGAAGTAGCCTTCAGAAAACATACTTGTTTTGTAAGAGAACTTGATGGTAAGGAACTGTTAAGAGGAACTCGTGGTTCAAATCTATACACCATCTCTATCGATGATATGATGAAGTCTTCTCCAATTTGCTTGTTGTCAAAGGCTTCGAAAACAAAGTCGTGGTTATGGCATCGTCGTCTCAATCACTTGAACTTCGACACCATCAATGATCTCTCCAGAAAGGACTTAGTTGTAGGTTTACCTAGACTAAAGTATGAAAAAGATCATCTTTGTTCAGCATGCCAATTGGGAAAAAGCAAAAAGTATACCCATAAACCCAAACCTACAAACTCAATTACAGAAGTTCTTCATACTCTTCATATGGATTTATGTGGACTAATGAGAGTGCAGAATATCTTTGGGAAGAAATATGTGTTAGTTGTGGTTGATGATTACTCTAGATTCACCTGGGTCAAGTTCTTAAGGACAAAGGATGAAACTCCTGATAGCATCATCAAACTCATCAAACAGCTGCAGGTTCGACTTAACAAAACCGTCAGAATTATCCGAACAGACAATGGTACTGAGTTTGTTAACAAACAATTTAGTGAATTTTATGAAAGCATTGGAATCAGCCATCAAAGAAGTGTTCCACGAACTCCTCAACAGAACGGTGTAGTTGAAAGACGAAATCGAACTCTTGTGGAAGCCGCTAGAACAATGCTGATTTACTCAAAGGTTCCAATGTTTCTCTGGGCAGAAGCTATTGCCACTGCATGCTACACACAAAATCGTTCCCTGATTCACACTGTTCATGGAAAAACTCCATATGAACTGGTCCACAACAGAAAACCTAATCTCTCTTTCCTTCGTGTGTTTGGTGCACTGTGTTATCCAACTAATGAGGGTCAAGACTTAGGAAAACTGAGAGCTAAAGCAGACATTGGAGTCTTTGTAGGGTATGCACTGATGAGTGTGTAAATACTCATCATTTTTGGTCAAATCTGAACTGCAAAACGTTTAAAAATGCTCAGAAATGCATCAAAATACTGAAAATATTCCAAAATTGCATTTTATATGTTTCAGATGCAAAATGTTCAAAATCAGATGAAAAATGAGCTAAGTTTGCATAATTGGCAGTTTCAGTCCCCCAAGTTTCAAAAATTGTCAGAAATAGTCCCTGAGCACTTAATTTCAAAAGAAAAGTCACCAAAGGTCCTTTTAAAATCATAACTTGTCAAAATTAGTCCTTTGGTGAAAAATATCAAAAAGTTTTGAGAAATTACAAATTTGGTCCTTCAAGTTTAAAAATTGGCAAAAATGGTCCTTGGAAATTGGAAAATGTCAAGTTTGGTCCTTATACTTTTGGAGCTTGTCACTTTTAGTCCCTTGGAGCAACTTTGCAAATTGGCAGTTTTGGTCCCTTGATTTTCAGGATTTACAAAACAAGTCCTTGTTTATTAAAGAACTTAAACCATTTTGGACCCTTGTCAAACCCATGTGACCCCCCTGTCAATATCTATTTTGGACCCCTTTCATATATTAGCCCAAGTCAACCCTCTGGTCAAATAAACCCACCCCGCGCCAAAATCCTATCTTCTTCCCCTTCAACTGCTTCTCTGCAAACACTCCATCTCCCCATCCCTCCAGCTCAAAGCCCACTCACCTTGTTTCCCCCACCTCAACAAACCTCCAAGAAGCATTTAATGCTACCCCCTCCCCTCACTCAACCCCAACTGGCTTATAAGCACTTTTGGCGCCAAAATCAATCCAACGGCCAAAAATGGCTCAGCTAATCCAATGGTCATGATAAATGGTGGGATATGCTCAGAGATGATAGAGAAGTATTTTGGTATAAATAAGGAAGCAAGAGAAGGAAGAAAAGGGTAGCACTTAGTTTAATTTTCAAATGTATTTCGTTTTTAAAATTCTTAAGTCTTAAATGAATTCTTAGTTGTATTTTCAAGTTCCATTGTATTAAGCTTACTTGT
>BPTQ01000004.1:86726048-86762066 GCA_019973895.1 Chrysanthemum seticuspe | reverse complement strand
TCAATTGAGATTCCTTAGAGTCTCGGTTCCTTCCCTTAATACTTTTACCCCTTTCTTCTAAGAAAAACTCAAAATACCAATATGTATATATATCTCTTTGTTTTCTTTTTATAAAAACATAAAATATCCAAAACTCTACAAAAACCCAAAAACCTAAAAAATATTCTTTTATACCTATATATATCTATCTACCTACCTACCATACTTGTTTCTCACTTATAAGTTTAGTGATTAGACGATCTGCCTTCTATTAGTCGTGTCGAGGGGCCGTCGCCGCGGTTTTTAAACCAAGCTAGGGTCTGTCAGTTCAAAATAGTGAGTTCGGCCAGTGAACACTTACCGGCTGGCATTGTTTGAATTTTGTCAGACCTTTGCTTACGTTACTTCTAGTCCTCTCATATCACAAAGGGGCCCAGCAATACAGGGTCGCTCGATACGCTTCTTAGTGGTTTGCATATCACTAGCTCTCTAAACTTGCCTTTTCTCCCTAAACTTAATGATATTGATCTCTTTTTCATGTATTTGATGTTCCCGAATTATCCCTCTTTTCCGTTCAAATCTCTCGATCACTATACGTTTGGTGATTCTTCGCATAGCTCGCTGGGACATAACGACCCGGGGAAACACTATACTCTCCTGATCTTCATTGCATTCGTTTCCAGACTGTTTTAAGTTTGTTACGGTCGGCCATTCACAAGTGACCGGCTTGAGTGATAAAACTTGACTGTCTGGGATCGAACCAAATTTTTGGCGCCGCTGCCGGGGAGCTGTGCTGATTATCTTCCGTCTAGCAGATTAGTGATTTGAATATTCACTCTTTGTTCATACCATCCATCCATCTATCTATATATATCCATATTTTCTTATAAAAAATCCAAAAACCCAAAAACATCTCAAAACCTATAAAATACAAAAATATTTTTCTTTTGTTTCTCTATATATATGTATAACCATAAAACTCAAAAAGAATCTTCTTTCCCCATTTTCATAATTCCCTTCCTTGGCTCTGAGATTCCTTAGAGTTAACTCTAGTGCATGCGCACTCGTTCTTCTAGATCATTGAGTCCTTTGCGTGATCTAGCAGAAATTCCTAGAAGACGTTCTCGTAGACGTGCTGCCCAAATAGTCGAACCCGAGATTCGTACTATTTCAAACAATATGGCAGACGAATGAACTATGGCAGAAATGCTCCAGGCACCTACCGAGGGTTATGGAGATGCCATCGTTTTACCGGTAATCAATTCTGATCACTTCGAATTGAAGACACATTTGATCACACTTGTGTCTACGAATCAATTCCACGGGTTTGACCGAGAAGACCCGTATGCACACATCCGTTGGTTTAACAAGTTGACTTCAACTATCAATTTCAAGGATGTGCCACAAAAAGTCATCAAGTTGATGCTATTTCCATTCTCACTTGAGGGGACAACCCAGATTTGGCTGGAAAAAGAACCCCCTCGATCCATCGAAACTTGGGAGGATCTTGTTCAAAAGTTTGTCAATTACTTCTTTCCTCCATCAAAGACGACTAATCTTAAAAATGAAATTTCTGGATTTCGTCAAAATTTCGATGAAAACTTTGGAGAGGCATGGGAGAGATTCAAAGATCTCCTCAGGAAAAGCCCCCATCATGAATTCACGGAGCTTCAACAAGTCAATATCTTTTATAATGGGTTGAACGGTAACGATCAAGATTCTTTGAACGCAGCCGCAGGCGGCAATATCTTGAATCGTAAACCTAAAGATGTGATTGAGATTTGCGAGCAAAAATCAAAAGTTCCTATTTCTCGCAACAAAGTCAATACTCCTAACACTCCTGCTTCTTCATCCAGTAACTCTTCTGAGTTAGCCGCTCCGATAGCCGCTCTAACGGATGCCATCCGTTGTATGATAAAAGATGTAAAGGAAATCAAAAGTGAAATTCATAAGCCGGAACCAATCAAAGCCGTAAACAAGGTGTGTGAAACTTGTAGTGGTCCACACGCGTATTATGATTGTCAAGCAACCGATGCTTCTTTTTACCAAGCTCCCGTAGCTTCGGTAAACCACAATCAATACCGACCACAAACTGATCCTCACTACCATGCACCTAGCGGTATGACAACACCTGGTTTCCCTCCTGTGCAAAACCATGGCAATCAAAATCGCTTTGTTCCGAATCAAGGACAAAATTTCAATAACTCTCAAAATTTCAATCAAAACCGGAACAATTTCAACCAACCATATCAAGCTCCAAATCATCAAAGTTATCAACAACCTTCTCAAGCTCCCATGCCAAATGACTTCATGAAAATTACTGAGTCAAGCATACGTTCAATGCAAACTCAGATCAATAACATGAGAGTTGAGCTAAAAAAGGAAATTGATACCACAATGTCTCGGCAGACAAATGAGTTAAAGAATATGATGAGCAGTTTCATGAACATGAATATGAACAAAGCTTCATCATCTTCTGGAGGACTCCCAAGCAATACTATTCCTAATCCCAATGCCGAGTTGAAAGCCGTCACCACTCGTAGTGGTAAGACGCACAATGGACCTTCGACTCCAATGCCCCCTCCTCCTGTAGCAATGAGTCAAGTTACCAAGGATACAACGGACAAGGTGCCTTTCTCAAGCCCACGAAGTACCGCACACGTCCCACCTTCGGTAGTCCAAGCTTTAAGTCCGGAACCCGAAGTTCCGAAGACAAATTCTGAGCCAGAAAACACTTCCATCCCGGCTCAAAAGTCTAGTCAGCTTCCTTACCCATCAAGAATGAATGATGAGAAGCTCAAAGACAAAAACAAAGAGCAAATGGAAAAATTTTTCCAAATCTTCAATGAGCTACACTTTGATATAAGCTTCGTTGATGCTCTCGTTCTAATGCCTAAATTTGCATCCACGCTTAAAGGCTTACTGACCAACAAAGATAAGCTATCTGAGATGGCTAAAACTCCTCTCAATGAGCAATGCTCAGCGGTCCTTCTCAAGAAGCTTCCCAAAAAGCTTGAAGACCCTGGCAGATTTCAAATCCCGTGTGATTTCTTGGGGATGGTTCAATGCTCCGCCTTGGCCGATCTTGGCGCTAGCATTAACCTCATGCCACTCTCAGTATGGAAGAAACTGTCTCTTCCTAAGCTTTCACCCACTTGTATGACACTCGAGCTAGCGGACCGTACCATAACTCGTCCACTTGGGATAGCCGAGGATGTCGTGATGAAAGTGGGAAAGTTTCACTTTCCCACTGACTTTGTTGTAGTAGACTTCGATGCAGATCCTAGAGTTCCCCTCATCTTAGGGAGAGCTTTCTTGAGAACGAGTCGTGCTCTGATTGATGTGTTTGCTGAAGAGTTGACCATACGGGTTGACAACGAAGAGCTCACATTGAATATCAACTAGAACTCCAAACCTCAGTCCAAACAGAGTGTTGCCACAATTGATCAAAAATCTGAAAGATTCAATGCAACACTCTCAAATTTCACGGTTAAAAGGAGTCACCAAAAACGTGCTGAGTTAAAAGCTTTGAAAATCACCCCTGGTTCAAACAAATGGTTTGAAAGTTGTACCAGGGAAGTCAAAAGTGTTCTTGATGATGATGATCTAGAATCGGAGACTTCATCGGAAGTGGTGGAAATTGCTAGCTCTAAGAGCACACCACTTGTCCCACCTCCGGAATCAGTTTGTCGCATCGAGTTTGTTAACTCTGTGGATGAAACCAAATTCTCTTCAGTTTCATCTGAATTGGATGATGATGTTTGTGATCCAATGGGAGACATCTTACCCATTGATGAATTGCTCAAAAATGATCCATCATCTCCTAGTCTTATTCCCGACTCTTCCATCCCTTCTCTCACTCCTGATGAGGAAGACGACAACTTTTGGAATGAAGTCGATGCCTTTCTTAGTGATGAGTCAATTCCAACAGGAATTGATAATACTTACTTTGATTCGGAGGGAGACATCCTTTTTCTGGAAAATCTGTTGATTGAAGAACCGTTTCCCACCCTCCCTCCCGGACATCTTATTGACAATCACCATATAAGCTTCAAGTTTAAGCTTAAAAATGTCAAAACTGGTGATTTGCTTCTCTCTGATGAGGAATGGACTTGCATTCTCATGTACGTCTTTATTCCATTCTTCACAGATGGTGTGGTTGCTCTTTCCCTTTTCTCTTTCGGGAATGAGGACACCATCTTTGACCCCGGTATCATCCCTTATAGTTTCTACTATTAACAATACCGCGGTTGTATTTCGTCGGTGTGGAACTTTCTGATGTTCATATGTTTATTAACATTGTGAACGAAAGTCCGATCGAGATTGGTTTCCACGTTACTTTCCCCATGAACAAATGAATACGGGGTCGAGTCAAGCTAGCGACTCGGGAATCAAAAACAGTAGCATGCCATATGGGTTTTCACCCATATTTCTAACTTCTTTCTATCTTTCTACCACCCTAGTGTGGGGGGGGGGTTGCCCCACATGTTGTTAAAAAAAAAAATCCTTTCAAATAATGGCCGTAGTATTTCCCTTTCACGTTCTCAGTTTCGGCATAACTGCCGGTACTTTGAATATTGAGGGCAATATTCATTTCTAGTGTGGGGGGGAATTCTCACGAATTTTATCATGTAATTATACCGCCTAATTTCCCCGTTTTTGGCCAAAATTTTTTTTGGAGTAAGTGTTTTGCACTTACTCATTTGGTTATCAGTCCGCCTTGTCTAAATAACTAAAGGATTGGCTAATCCAGGAGCAAACGGCTCTTGGTAAAGATATCTCAAATCCGTTGACGGCTTGCAATTTGCCCAAAATTGTATGGTATTCAGCTCACCATATCCTTAAAAGTGAAGAGTTGGCTAGCCCGCAAGTTTATGGCTTGTGGTAAAGGCAGTGGAAAAACCATAATTGGTAATCAGCTCACCAAAGATAATATTGATAATTTATCTAAGAGTTGGCTAGTCCAGAAGCAAACGGCTTCTGGTAAAGACAAATCAAATCCGTTGGAAGTTGGTGGTTTGCTCAAAATCACATGGTTATCGGTGTACCATGGTTCTTACTTGAACTGAAACATTTGGCTACTCCAGAAGTAATGGCTTTTGGTAAAGAGATTCAAATCCATTAAGTTTTCTCAAAAGATTGCTAGGGACTAGCAATAGTTTAGTGTGAGGGATTGATGAGTGTGTAAATACTCATCATTTTTGGTCAAATCTGAACTGCAAAACGTTTAAAAATGCTCAGAAATGCATCAAAATACTGAAAATATTCCAAAATTGCATTTTATATGTTTCAGATGCAAAATGTTCAAAATCAGATGAAAAATTAGCTAAGTTTGCATAATTAGCAGTTTCATTCCCCCAAGTTTCAAAAATTGTCAGAAATAGTCCCTGAGCACTTAATTTCAAAAGAAAAGTCACCAAAGGTCCTTTTAAAATCACAACTTGTCAAAATTAGTCCTTTGGTGAAAAATATCAAAAAGTTTTGAGAAATTACAAATTTGGTCCTTCAAGTTTAAAAATTGGCAAAAATGGTCCTTGGAAATTGGAAAATGTCAAGTTTGGTCCTTATACTTTTGGAGCTTGTCACTTTTAGTCCCTTGGAGCAACTTTGCAAATTGGCAGTTTTGGTCCCTTGATTTTCAGGATTTACAAAACAAGTCCTTGTTTATTAAAGAACTTAAACCATTTTGGACCCTTGTCAAACCCATGTGACCCCCCTGTCAATATCTATTTTGGACCCCTTTCATATATTAGCCCAAGTCAACCCTCTGGTCAAATAAACCCACCCCGCGCCAAAATCCTATCTTCTTCCCCTTCAACTGCTTCTCTGCAAACACTCCATCTCCCCATCCCTCCAGCTCAAAGCCCACTCACCTTGTTTCCCCCACCTCAACAAACCTCCAAGAAGCATTTAATGCTACCCCCTCCCCTCACTCAACCCCAACTGGCTTATAAGCACTTTTGGCGCCAAAATCAATCCAACGGCCAAAAATGGCTCAGCTAATCCAATGGTCATGATAAATGGTGGGATATGCTCAGAGATGAGAGAGAAGTATTTTGGTATAAATAAGGAAGCAAGAGAAGGAAGAAAAGGGTAGCACTTAGTTTAATTTTCAAATGTATTTCGTTTTTAAAATTCTTAAGTCTTAAATGAATTCTTAGTTGTATTTTCAAGTTCCATTGTATTAAGCTTACTTGTTTCAGTGTATTACAACCTTTTTTAAGTATCAATTCAAGTTTATGTTAAGAATTCTTGTTTCATGGTCATTGTTGAAAATCTCCATTTCAAATTCTTATGCACAAAGCTCTTAATAGCTTATTTTCTCACTCAAACAAGCTTATATAAGCTTATTATAGCTTTTTGTAAGCTTGCTTTTAAGTTTCAATCAATTTTGGAATTTGGTCAATGAAAGTCAAACTGGGCTCAATTTGGACTTGGAAATGGAAAATGGTGTAGCAGTGCTGGAATTGGGTTGATTTATAGTTATTTGGGTTGATAGAAATAGGATAGTGGTTCTCTTGTATTCTTTGGCAAGCCATAGTGGCTGGGACCATTTGTAAGTTATTTCCAAGTTTTATTGCATAATCTGTTCTTGTGGTCTAGATTGGTTTTAATCTGTTTATTAAGTGATATTTAAGTTAATTAAACTCATTTTGATCAATATCATTGGCTAGTTAAGTAGTTGGTCTCATTAAATTTACAAATCAGTTATATAAAGGGTGTTTGGATTTATTGCTTAATCTGTCTTTAAGGATTGTTCAGTAGTTAGAACCTATTGGTTTAGGTTAGTTAAGCTCATTTGGACTCATATATGTCATAATTTTGTGCCTGCACACTCCCAAAGTCAATTCCATCATTAATCTGTCTTATATGCTTATCTGTTGTGATTTTGTCAAACCAAAGTCTTATTTTGTGTTTAGCATTCATAAGTATAACTTGCATTAGTGTTATTTCATCAATATACATCAAGATCAGTCCTTAAATTGAGCTCAAATCTCACCAAAGTCAACATTTCATTTTTACTTCAAAAGTCAAATTGGACAAAACCAGTTTTGAGCCCAACTGGGAGGATTTTTCATTGCTTCATTTCTGAGGCCAATTAAGTGAAATCATGGGTTTTTAAACTTCACTTGGTCTACTTTCTTGTTATCATTTTAGCAGATTTTTGTGAATTTTTTATAAGCTTCAAAAAGGCTTGTGGATTTGATCTCAATTCCCCTGTGCACACACTCAGTGAATACTGAGTGTGCACAGGTTTTTGCAGAGCTTGTATCAAGCTCACAAGAGCTTACCTTGGTCTCATCCTTGGTTCATAAGTAGCTTACCAGGTCTTGTTTAGGTTCCAACTGTTGGTTTTCATTTTCAGCTTATTTTGTAGCTTGTGCTTAAGTCCAAACTTAGTACCTCAAAACTGTTTTTGCACTAAACTCAAAATAGTCAAATCTGTGTAACTTGCAATTCAGAGGTTAAGAGCAGTTGATACTTGTTGCATTTTGGTAATTTTAGTATTTTATAGCTTCTGTATCAAGTTGGTAGCTTATTGTGGTCTGTGGCTTATTTGGAGTGCTTATTTATAAGCAGTTTCCATAGCAGTCCCATATTCTTGCACATAACCCACTGTTTTTCTATTTTTCCTAGATTCATAATATTATTTTAGGCTTATCTTGAATTTTTCAGATTTTTCTAGGTCAGTTTGCTATTTTTCTTAATTTAAAACAGTTTTTAAGTCATTTTAATTAGCTTTTATTGCAATTAATTCAGAAAAGTTTCAAAAAAATAATTTTTCATTTTTCTTAAGTTAAGATAAATATAAAAAGTCAAAAAAATATTTTTCCAGATTTTTCTTAGTTAAATTTGTATTTTTAAGCAATTTAAGTAGTTTTAAATAGTTTTTAATTCATAGAAAATACAAAAATAATCAGAAAAATACAAAAATAGTTTTGAAAATTCTCTTTTGTTATTTTAAATTTTTCCAAGTCATAATTTTATTTTTCTAGCTTTATTTCATATTTTCTTGTATTTTAGGTTATTATTTAATAAGTAAAAATAGTTTTTAATTAATAATAATTAGATAAATAGTTTTAAAAATAATTTTCTTTTTCTAGAAATTTTCTTTTATCATTTGGATTGTAAAAATATCATTTTCATATTTTTAGGACTAATACTGCTTCAGTTTCATATTTTCATTTGTACGTTACGTAGTTTTTAAATTAAGTTTTATAAAAACATAAAAGTAAAAACATCATTTTGCAAATAGTGATAGCGTTTATTTAATATTTTTTATCTTTTTAACTTTCTTTAATTTGCATTTAAGCCCTTGTAGTTTATGTACTTTTTCTCTAGTTATAGTAATTCAAATCCCTCTTTTCCGTTCAAATCTCTCGATCACTATACGTTTGGTGATTCTTCGCATAGCTCGCTGGGACATAACGACCCGGGGAAACACTATACTCTCCTGATCTTCATTGCATTCGTTTCCAGACTGTTTTAAGTTTGTTACGGTCGGCCATTCACAAGTGACCGGCTTGAGTGATAAAACTTGACTGTCTGGGATCGAACCATGCACCAAACAAAAAGGGATACCGAATCTACAACAAAAGAACCCGAAATATCATGGAAACAATTCACGTTACATTTGATGAGCTGACCGGTCAAACGGCTCCTGGACAATCCAGTTCAGGACTCGCACTTCAAAACAGTCCCATTGGTTCATCCCTTGTTCCAAACTCTTCTCAAGAAACTCCATATGTACCTCCATCTGAAGATGATTTAAAGAAATTGTTTGATCCTATGTTTGATGAACAGTATGAGCCAAGTGCTAATGAACTGACGACTCCCTCAGCAGAGGCTGCTCATATTCCTGTGAATGAAGTCAATCCTTTAGTCTCTATATCATTAAGTCAAGAAGCGCCTGCTGCTGAACCTTCAGTCTCATCAACAAATCATCATTCTTCAAATGTACATCATGGAACTGTTTTTGGCATCAATGATGAAGTTAATCCCTTTGCTACTCCTGAAGATGCTCCATTTGAAAACATATTTGCTCCTGAATCATCATCAGAACCATCTTCTTCAGGAAACTTCGACTCTGCTACATCAGTCCCTCAACAACTGCCACATGAACACCTTAGAAAATGGACTCACGATCATCAACTAGACAACATCATTGGAAATCCCTCTCGTCCTGTATCAACACGGAAATAACTTGCAACCGATGCCTTATGGTGCTTCTTCAACTCCGTACTCTCAAAGATCGAACCAAAGGATGTTAAAACTGCCATGAATGAAGACAGCTGGTTCAATGCTATGCAAGATGAAATTCATGAGTTTGATCGACATGATGTATGGGAGTTAGTACCTGCTCCAGATTGTGCTATGATTATTGCTCTAAAATGGATCTTCAAAGTGAAACTTGATGAGCATGGTGATGTGTTGAAGAACAAGGCTCGATTAGTTGCTAAAGGATACCGTCAAGAGAAGGGTATAGACTTTGAAGAATCTTTTGCTCCTGTTGCTCGAATCGAGGCAATCAGAATCTTTTTGGCTAATGCTGCTAGTAAGAACATGGTAGTCTATCAGATGGATGTAAAGACCGCATTTCTGAATGGAGATCTTAAAGAAGTCGTCTACGTCAGCCAACTTGAAGGATTTGTGAATCAAGATCATCCTACTCACGTTTATCGTTTGAAGAAGGCTCTTTACGGTTTAAAGCAAGCTCCAAGGGCATGGTATGATACACTGTCAAAGTTTCTTCTATCTACCGGATTTAGCAAAGGAGCAGTTGATCCAACATTGTTCACCAGGAAGTCAGGCAAACATTTAATTCATGTTCAAATTTATGTTGATGATATCATCTTTGCCTCGACTGACCCCAATGAGTGTGACCGTTTTTCAAATGAAATGAGTTCAAAATTTCAAATGTCAATGATGGGACAAATGTCATTTTTCTTGGGATTACAAATTTCACAAAGTCCCGGAGGCATTTTCATAAATCAATCTAAATATGCAAATGAGATTTTAAAGAAATTTGGATTTGATTCTAGTGACCCTGTTGACACTCCCATGATTGAACGAACCAAGCTGGATGAGGACCACTCAGGGATCATGGTAGATCAAACGAAATATCGTAGTATGATTGGATCCCTGATGTATCTCACAGCTAGTAGACCAGACATCTTGTTCGCTGTGTGCATGTGTGCTAGATATCAGTCTAAGCCTACTAAAAAGCACCTTGAAGCGGTTAAACGGGTCTTTCGGTATCTCCAAGGAACCATCAATATGGGACTATGGTACCCGAAGGACACTGGTATGTCACTAACGGCCTATGCAGATGCTGATCATGCAGGTTGTCAAGATACACGTCGAAGTACGTCTGGAGGTGCTCAGTTTTTGGGTGATAAGCTTGTGAGCTGGTCTTCAAAGAAGCAAATGAGTACTTCTATTTCCTCTACAGAGGCTGAATACATAGCCATGTCATCTTGTTGTGCTCAAATCTTATGGATGAGATCTCAATTATCTGACTATGGCTTTGAATTCAACAAAATCCCTCTGTACTGTGATAATAAAAGTGCTATTGCTCTCTCATGCAACAACGTTCAACACTCAAGAGCAAAGCATATCGACATTCGACATCATTTCATCAGGGAACAAGTGAAAAAAGGTGTGGTGGAACTCTATTTTGTGAGGTCTGAATATCAGTTAGCAGACATCTTCACCAAAGCTCTTCCAAGAGAACGTTTTGAGTTTATTCTTCCACGTCTTGGCTTGAAAAGCCTTCAACCAGAAATACTCAAACGTCTTCAGGAGGAAGACGAGGAGTAAAGGTCTATCTTCATCTATCTCTTGTATATATCTATTCGAAAAACAAAATACAAAATTATAAAACCTTCAAAATCCATAAAAATCTGAAAAATTCGAAAAATCTTCAAAAAAAAAAAAAAAAAAAAAAAAAAAAAAAAAAAAAAAAAAAATTGTCAATTTGTTTTGCTTTTTTTCTCGGTTCGTCAATATCTACGGTCTTTGTGCTGTCATTCAAAGAATGACACGGAGACTTTAGATGTTGTTCGAATTCTTAAAAAAAAAAAAAAAAAAAAAAAAAAAAAAAAAAAAAAAAATTATTTTTGAGAGAAAGAGAAAAAATGGTTTATTGTCATTTCAGGCCGTAACCCGCTTTTTTAAAGAAAGAACAGAGCCATTCTTTATCATGTTTTTCAAAATTCCATGCTCTGATTCTTTAAAACATTTATCTGCTGAAAACTAACTGCTTTGAAAAATAACTCAGTCTCTATTTTTGATAATCATCTGGACTTACTTGTCAAAATGTCAGTCTCTCAATCAACAACCTATGTCATTGATTGAGGGGGAGAATGATTTCAATTAAATTAAAAAGTTATTTGGCATTCAATTGTTTTCAAAAGATATACATGCATGTTTTATCAATGGAGTTTAAAGTTTTAAAATCCGATCCTTATCAGTTAAAACGCTTTCATAATCAAGTCACAATTCTCCTTAAAAGCTTTCAAAATCAATTTAAATCTATAAGAGATCACAAATCTCAAATGATTTGATAATTGTGATCGGGGGAGAATGTGTGATTTAAATTGGATTTAAACTGATAATTCGGTAAATGGTTTTATAAGGATGTACATGCTATCCTTCCCACATGTGACAAACGATTTCAAATTTTCCATGCACATGTTGAGGGGGATCATCTATCTTAAACCTATGATTTGAAACGTGATCACTTATCTCAATGTGCAGGTTCCCTCTAGTATGTGCAAAACTCTTTTCAAACCTAGAAGCACATATTGAGGGGGAGCAAAATCATGAAAACCTCATCCTTCCCCAAAATGCTTTATCTACTTGATTCGATTAGGGAAGTGATGTTGATATCTTTTAGAAAATGGTAATCAAGAAGTTAATTCTTTCTCTTGCCTCCGTGTGCAAAACGATTTCAAACATTTGATGCACATGTTGAGGGGGAGCACTTGTTCTAAAAATATCAAAAACAATTCAGGTACAAAATGTTTTGATAATATATCACCAGTATCTGGATTGATTTTCAAATGGTTTTCAATTGGTTCCAAATGGCAGATGAACAATACCAAATAGACGGGAAGAGTTATCGTAAAATACTCTCTTAAACTAAAAAAGATTGGATGTCATATGGTTTTGCCACCTGTCCATGCTTCTAAGGGTATTTTAGGCATATTAAAAAATTTGAACAAATGCCCTCATTTTTTATTTGAACTGATGCATCTCAGTACTTTATTCAAAAGATTGCATCAAAACAATTTCAAGCACAAAATTACATCACAAAATGAATCTAAATAATTCTGCATCTCCTATTTTCATCTTGAAAATTTGCATCATCATTATCATATTGAATTTGCATATCCAAAAATTGCATCATCATCATTATCATATTGAATTTGCATCTCCAAAAATTGCATCATCATCATCATCATCATATATTCATATCTTTAAACATGTTTTGCATCTACTCTTGCATCTTCAATCCTGATGATCCTGCATCTTCAGTTTGCTTCATGTTCATCTCTAAACTACATCATCACCTTCATCACTATCTTCGGCATTATCGTCGATCATCATCATCGATCACTTTTATAATTTATAATTAAACATTCATCTTCAATATAACCATGATCCATCACCATCGATAACCACACTAATCATCATCTATTTCAACATCAACAAATATGAAGTATACACAAAAATCCAGAAATGAAAAATCAAAAGCGAAAATCTGCACATGACCATTAAATCCGAAATACCTCGTTAAATCATCATTCCAAACAACATTATAATATAGAAAAAAAAATGAATAATCTTCAATCTTGTAGCATCATTTATCACCATATATAATCATCTTTTTTCCGCATCATCGATTTTGTCATCATTGATCATCATCATCAGCAACGTTATTTATGCATCATCGTTAATTCGTTATTGTCCATTCAGCATCTTCGTTAATCACCGTTCATCATCATCATCATCAACTTTGCATCATCGCTCATCATCATCATCCTTTTTGCATCTTTGCTTTCGACATCATTGAATGCTACATCATATTCATCGATCATTAACATTAGCATTGATATTCATCATCATCCATCGTCATCATCTTTGAAACGTCAAAATTATTAGCAAGTTTATGATCGATCGTATTGTGAACACTTACAATCAAACCCACAAAAGAACAATGTAAAAAACGGTAATTAAAACTCGGAAACGAAAAACAAGAACGAAAAAGACCAAAATAAGAAAAAATCAAAATCATGAATAAATCATATGGTTTGCCAACCGATGCAAAACATATATCTAAAATCAATTTAAAAAGCAATCATAAATATATAAGATTTTCAACCTGCTAAAAGATCGATTTACATCACGTATATATATATATAAGAAATTAAAATCTATATTAGCACTCATAGATGATTCGGTTTTCAAGGTTTGTAGAAGAAATAAATTCCGATTATTTTGAAAAGATTGATAACTGATATATACATAAGGTGCAATTACAGAAATAGCCTTCCAGCAAATTTATCTAAGCTATAAAACTTCAATCTATTTACAAAATTGCCATACATCTTTATGGCCTTTGATTAAGTCAAAGTCAATGCATCTAATGGTTGATATCTTATCCTACATTTTTTACTTTAAGAGAGTGTTTTATTTGAACTCATCTCCCAAATACACCGACCTACTTTACGTTATGTACGGTGATATAAGGATGATAAGGTTAGGTATGTGTTCCCATGATCCGCCAGAACCGGAGGGATCTACCCAGGGACTATCCACTAGTTAGTGTAGAGTTCTTAGGTATGATGATAAAAGGAGAAAAATGAGAAATGGGAATAGTGCGGACTGAGATAGAGCTAGTACTAGAACAAAACCAACAAGGTTCTAGCTATGAAGTCTCGGTAAGCACTGAAGGGGTTGAAGAATGAAAAAGAATCGAATGAGATAAGGGTGAAAACAAATAGCCCTCCATATATTCAACCTTAGGGCAGAAACCGGGTTCAATTCATATGCTACTGATGGTAACATCGGTATTGAAGACAAGACGTCATGGACCCAGTGACGCACTGCACTTCAACTTTCCAAAACCACTCAAGTTCCTCTTAAAAGGACTTGTTTCATTCTCACGGGGAACCGACATTATCTATCGACTTTCTCTTAGAGATTGTTGATATTGAAGAAGGAGACCCTCTCCCTAGTCTCCGGCACAGGAACCAAATATGCACATATTGAGTCTAGAGCCACGAGATCATCTATAAATCTCATTAGGACACTTTCAATGAAGACTCTCTGTTTCACACAATGTGGAAAGAGAGATTATATCTTGAGTCCTACGCATTATCCTTGTGGTATTGCCAGAACATCTGAGTGATATGCAAACATATCCACAATGAAGATGGAAAGCCTTCTGGAGCCAACATCAAACAAGCTCCTGGTGGGTGGCATGTGAGATCTATTCAATAGATCAACCATGTGACAACTGAACAGAAACAATGGGGCGATTCAATCTTTTAAATCAATCCTGGTTCAGGTTATGGATTGACGGATACCTTTGAAAAACCGGTCATTGTGCTTAAAAACTCTTTTCTTTAACACATTGTCCGTGTTCGAATATTTCAAATCAAAAGGTGTTTTATGATTGATAATTGATTTTCATTAAAACATTCGTTGTATTGCAAAAACAATTTCTATTGAGCAATACACGATTGTCTTTCAAATCTCTGTTCATCAATCAGTGAATTTCTACTTCGCTGGTTCACTCACTCCGTGTTGTCTTCTTTAAGATGCTCCGGTTTGAGAACAGCTAGAGCAACTGCGAAACCCTGTCAAGGAAATTCTTCGGAATTATACCTGATCACAGGCAGTACTTGTACTGATCAACGGGGAACCGTGGGCCGTGTACCTCAATTCAACGAAAGTGATCAAAGACACTTTCGTGCGCTTTATTGCTAACTGTTTTATGCAGGTACACCCGACGTTTTCAGCTGATCAGAATGAAGCGGTCCATCCATAGCCGCATGCTCATTTAACACATTCATCTCAAAAGAAATCATGATTAGTGCATCAATGATTCTGATATTTTCACTCCATGCTTCTGCTACGCTGCTGCCAATATCATGAATCAACGAAAGCTTCTGTTACTCTGATGAGAAGATATCATGATCCAGAATGTGAGCATGTCGGTCCGAAAGTCACAACATCACACTATACCAACAGCACAATGGATGTCTCAGAGACTTTTATTAGCTAATGATCTCAAAAGCTGGCTCCAAATTATTATCACATGGATCAGTAAAAGACCTCCCACTTGGATTAACCAAACATGTAATGAGTAGAATCAATGACTACGAGCTTCGGAGCAATGTACTACATCAAGAATGCAAGAACAATTGTTAATGTAATATCTGTTTGTATTCAATGTAATTTTAGTATATGTTTGAGGTGACCTCCCTTAGGGTGAGATTGTTAGGAATTAGAAATTCCAGGTATTAAAGAGTCGGTCACCTCAAGTAGATGTAATCGTTAGAAAGCTCGTAGTCGTAGTTATTTTAAGCTAAGTAGTATTTAGTTAAGTAACACCGTGGAGGACGGACGGGTCTTTACCCACTGTATGCCTGATCCACAGCCCGTTGTGTGGCGTTTTATTGTAAGACTATAAATACTCTCTACCTTCCAAGGTAGAGAGTTGGAGCTCATAATAATATTTTCTTTCTCTCACTATAGTTCCCAACTCTCTTCCTTTATCTCACTAGAACTTTCTCTCTCTAACATACTTATACGCCTACTTTGATCATGGTTTAGAGTGTTTGTGAAATCCAATATCTAACAATATGCCATTTTTGAGGGGGAGAAAATTATGTGATAAGAAATATGTTGTGTAAATGCAAATGAATCTTTGTGTAATAGACTTAACCATCGAATTGACGGTACTAAACTGTTAGTAACTCGAAAAGACTTGTCCTGGACGGGTAATAATTTCAAGCTAGTTCGCTAGTAATGTAAACGTGTCTCGCAAAGGACTTGTCCAAGTAGAAAGTACCATTCGAGAAACTCTTGGTAGACATGAACTCTGACGGGCATGACAACCTTTCGAGGTTTGTCTACACCTTCAAGGTAGTTATTAGAGCTAGTTGTCACCTAAAATCTGACAATGTAACTCTTTAACTATGCAACGTAACCGTGTCTCGCGGGGGAGTGTCTATCTTGAGTTGATCAATTCAAAAGTGCGCGCTCTTCCCACACAGTGCAGATTTCCGTCAAAACTCTAAAGCACATGTGGAGGGGGAGTATTTCTGCTAAAAGATAAAACTCTCACAGTGGTTCAAACATGTTTTTCATTTACAAACCCTTTGAGAGATTTTCTTGAAAATTGTTTTTATGGCAACATAGGTTAGTCATGGAGTGATAAGGTGACTAAGGTTAGGAATAACCGTCCTATGATCCGCCAGAGCCGGAGGGATCTACCCAAGGACATCACAAATAGTTAGTACTTAGAAGTCCTTAGGTACGATGATAAAAAGGAGAAAATGAGAATCGGAGAAAGAAGGAGTTGAAGAATTAAAAAGAAATGCAATGAAAAGGGTGAAAAGAAATAGCCCTCCAAATTATTCAACTTAGGGCAGACACCGGGTTCAATTCATATGCTACTGGTTGTCACCAAGTGACGCCAGTATTGAAGATTAAAAGTCGTCATGAACCCAGTGATGCATGCACTAAACCTTCTTAGCCACTCAAGTTTCTCTCAACAGAAGCTTGTCTCATTCTCACAGGGAACCCTACGTACACTATTGGCTTTCTATTAGAGATCGCTGGTATTGAAAAAGGAGACCCTCTCCCTAGTCTCCGCTCAGGAAAAACCAAAACACACTATTGAGTCTAGAGCCACGAGATTCATTAAAAGATCTGTTAGGTACACTTGACATCTCATCACTTGTTGATCAACAAATAAGATTATCAGTGGTTCATATCGAGTCCTTCACAGATCTTAGCAATCTGTCGAGAACATTTATGAGAGGTTCACATCAGTGATCCTCAATGATTGAATGGAAACTCATGCCAGGGTCAACATCAAACAGCCCTGACAGCAGGTCACTTCGGTAACTCCCCGTGGATTACGCTTAGTGTGTCTCAAACGGTCTACAGTCGTGAGGTGATGCTTCGGTGTACCTCAGCGATTCATCTGAACTGTTGATGTACTTCGGTACATCGCGTTATCTCACTTGTGGGACTCCAGTTTAGGAATGGCCTTTGTGAGAATTAGAGTTGTGTTTTCACACTATGCTGTTAACACTCTCGAAGTTCAAACTTGTAAGTGCCGGAATCCGCTTATTACTAACCGTTTTAAATGTTTTCTTCTTATGGAAGCTCCAGAGCGGGATGATCGTGCAGATTCTTCTCATGCTCACGCCAACATCATCACTAATGTAAGTTCTATCCAAAAGCAACATAACAGTAAGAATGATTCTTCGTCAAATCAAAGAATCTACAAAGTTAAAGACTTAAAGAACTTCATCAGTACTGAAATCCAACGTCAAAGAGCGTGTGAGCATGTTGAAGAATGACGTGGAGACACTGTAGCGGCGAAGCAGATCTGAGGCAGACTCGATGCAGACAACAACATACTATCACTTTCACCACAAAGAACAATGATCAAAGAACAAAGTTAAAGATGACGTCAAAGCATAACCGTTCAAAGAAAACTATCTCTCTACACTAGGGAGATTGTTCGAATCAAGGCATTTCTTCTCACAAGAAAGAAGAATGACAGAAGACGTCAAATCTACTATTACATCAACGCCTTCACCGTTTTTCATCACCAACACTTGAGGGGGAGATTGTTGGAATCACTCCTAAACCATAATTCAAGTGTTAGTTACTCATATGTAATAGGTAGTTTATTATGGCCTTTATGTTTGTTTAAGGTCAAACTTATGTAGAAGGCCCATAAGCTTAGGCCCAAGCCCATAGGAGAAAGGAAGGGAACTAGGAGTGTTGCCCTAGCTTCCCTCCTATAAATACTCTTGTAAACCTTCATTTGAAGGTTGGTTGTTCAAGTTATTTCCTTTCACATACTCCTACGCATAACCGGTCTTAGCATATTGTGTGTGTGTGTTTGGTTTATTGTTCAACCGCCTCTATCTCTTTCTAAGTAAGCTTGTGTTGTAAAACTAGTGACCTAACACACCTTGATGAGTAAAACCTTGAGTTTCTCAGCGGTCATGACAATTGTTTTCCCGGGATAACTTCAATCACTTAGAAGTATTAAGTTCATCAAGTTTACTCGCCATGAGTCAAACCTTGAGTTTCTCTGTGGTAATAACATTTGTCTTCCCGGGATATCTTCAATTACTTAGAAGTATTAAGTTCATCAAGTTTATTCGCGTTTAGGTACGTGTCTCCTTCCCCCTTGCTGGTTTTGATACTTCAGAATCAGCAAAACATTATAAGCCCAAATACTTGAAATTTGTTGAGAAGATCGCTTGAAGTCTTTGTGAGAATCAACTTGCTGAAGAAAGTGAGCAAGTCTAATTGGGGATTAAATTTGACCTTTCACCCTCCCCCAATTAGTGCTCTCCCCTAAACTGACAGTCTTTATGATGAATGCCCGGAATAAGAAGAAGTATTTAGATCGTTAAATGCAATTCGTCTTTAGTCTTCTAACATGTAGCAGAGAATGTAGAACTGACTGTAGACTCGACCTTCTTCAAGATTGTCCAATTGGGGAATAAATAGTTAACATCTTCAACTCACACCAAAAAACATCCCACCAAAAAGCATCCTAATTAACTTACATCTTGCAAATCCCCTTAACTAAAATCTCTCCCAATCAAACAAGAACAGAAAGATGTTCATCAAGGAAATTAGCAATCAGGCCGCAGCGAACACACGAAATGGTAACACCAAACTACCAATCACATCAAACAAGAACAGAGAGATTGTTCGGAATCATCATGTTGATGTGTACGTGAAGCATTAACCGGAAGCACTTTGTCAATAAACTCATCAGTCCGAGTGAAGATGTCAACTAACGGCTCTTAGAAGAACAACTCCATGTGAAGATGACCCAATAAGAAGAAGATCGGTTCTTACATGAGTTTGGAGCCGTTTGACCATATATTCTCAAATATCAATCAACCATGCCGTAGTTTCACACTTCTTCTCCCCCTCAAGAATTGCATACGGAGTTGCCATTCTTGATTAAATAAGTGAAAATCATCCGAATGTTCTATTCACACTTCTCTCCCGCAAAATTAGCACATGATGTCGCCATCTTCATTATAATCGAGCAAGTGGAATGAGAAAACAATCAGTGGTAGCCCGGTTCACTTGATGACTGAAGCGCATGGAAAAAGTATGAAGCATGTTGATGAGAATGGTGATAATAAGAAGATTTCTCTTCTTTAGAAGATAAGGCGCACTGACACGTACACCTTTCTTTTCTTTAGAGAACGAGGCATGAACTGTTGTGTTCATACGTCATAATCTCTCTCAATTCATCATCTCTTGGCAAAACTTGTAATCAACCCCATTATCATTCAGTAGGCTCTTTGTCGTGATAGCTGATGGAGAAAACCCAATATGATGAATTTGACCTTGAAGTAAACTAACCCGAACTCGTGACTTAAACTTGCACATATGAAACAAAGAGCGGTGCCGAGAATTCATGCCCATTTGAATCTCTAAGTACTCTATACTCTTCAACCAACCAACCATCAAGTAATAAACGTACATCACCTCTTGAAAATCCACAATTGAATGTGACACTGAGCACTACAACGTAACTCCTTAAAGTGATAGTTATTTTGTGGTGATACGAGCCCAATTTCCCCTCGTGGTAAAAGAAAAAAGACTCAAAAAAATAACTAGATTTCCAAGTCTTCGTTTTTGGAAAAAGCTCGAACAAGGATCATGAAGAATCTTCATCCAACCATCCCCGATACCTTCAGATACTAAGTACACTCGCCCGTGATATTTCACTTCAACCTCAAATAAATAATACTGAATTAACGCCGTTGTCACATCTTCTGGTTAAAAGTTCAAATCTAGCATCCTTTAACGATTTAAGTGAACTATGATAATGGTTTCATCCCGACCATGGTAAGAAGCACATAACCCCGTAAAACCATGTAGTAACCAAAATGCCATAAAGACAACCCAAACACTCACCCAATTCATGAAGTACACTCTTTTATCCCTTCTTCGAAGTAGAAACCGTAGCACCAGCATCAACTGAGATCCTGAAATACACTTTCCTTTCTCCAGGATGGTTCCATCATTACGGGATTTTACAATTCTATGGTTTAAACCGAGAAATAGTTACTTTCGCGGGATTTTACAAAACCAAGAATAAACCACAAGATGGATCCGGAAATGCTCATTACTTTTACCAGGATGTTTCCATTGTTACGGGATTTTACAAGTCTATGATTTAAACCGAGAAATAATTTCTTTCGCGGGATTTTACAAAATCAAGACAAAATCGTAAACAATGTCAGCTTGAATGTGTTAAGACAACTTTGGTTTCCGTGAATATCTGTTTTAGGGGAACATGCATTGGTTCTTCAACGATTCATTTTCATCATCAACAATTCTTTACCCAAATGTAGACAGCTTCACAAACCATACTAAGTCGAGTAGTATACACTACTTCCCCCTGAGGTTGACCGTAACACATCAAAGTACACGTTTCTCCCCCATGATGGTTTCGAACTTTCGGAAGCATCATAGCGTGTACGACCATTTGCATGAGAAGTTCTTGTCATAAGCAAACATCTTGAAAAATCATGACTGACGCTGAATATTCGTGAAAGATTTTGCTTAGACTGTGAAGTATCATTGACGTTCTGTGGCGTCGAATATCCCAAGAGAATTGTTGTGAACGAACCTCCTTTGATTCACCGGCTAATAGTAATGACTACATATGGAGATAACGTCACTTCAATTTTGCATCAATAATACCGTACAAAAACCCCGTAGTCATTTTTCACTTTTTCGCTCAAGCCGTGAATTTATGTATCCTCCGTGAAAATATATCCCCGACCAAAATACCATACTCCATATGAAATGTTATCCTAGTGTTTTGTTAAATATGTCATTAACAAAAAATTCGGATATCAAATTTCATTCAATTTGACCGCCCAATGCCCATCCTATCAGATCTAATATACAATCCATCAGCCCAATAACTCAAAGTAGATGTGCAGCCCAAATGCTTAAAATAGGCTCGGCCCATGTACGATCCAACACACAACATATCAACCGGATATATAACATCACACCATATACCTAAACCTAAAAGTCATATGCAGAATATTATGCCACTTTTTTTCCGATTCTCTCACCTAACTTCACTCAACACAGATCCATCACTTCTCCTTTGATATTACCACCTCTATTACAACTAATTCTCCCATAATTAACATTCAAACACATAGCACATCACCAAACGTATACGAGCACACCCTCTAATCACATCCCCATTAAACCATCCAGCACGACACATTAACAAGCAATGGCTTCAAGACCCTATGATGGTCTCGGGTAGGTATTATGTGTCGTTAATTCATTTTGTTTTAGGTCTCGAAACGAATCAAAGTGATGAAATAACATAATTTTTATATTCATTACTTTCATATTCGGATATTAACAAGAAGCTTAGCTTCAATAGAATCAATGATGGATTAAAGATTCATTAGAAACAATCTTGAAAAGATTTGAAAACAATGAATTGAATCTGAGATTTAGATGATTTGCTTTGTTGTTTGAGAGTTGGGGAGTGATATGTGAGGGTCTTTGGTTGAGTCTAGGTCTAGAATAGATGATTGTTAGTTGTTTATGGATTGAGTCGAACCTGTTGCTTCTTTTTTTTTCGTTTGCAAAACCGAGCCATGGACAGATGATTGGTTAAACCTGAAGTCGTGAGTCTTGTTGGTATTTTGGTATATAAGTTGTGGTCGTGGTCTTTGTTCAGTCAAGTCTACGCATTAGGTCTTTTGGTTCTGTTTTACGCATAACTTCTTGCTAATAGAACCTTATGCGTAACTTTTCATTGTAACCTTAAGCGTAAACTGGTCTTACGCATAGCACTTCTTTTCCTTATGCGTAACACAACACTCTTATGCGTAAACCTACGCGTAACACTCATTTCTTATGCGTAACCTGGAGTTATGCGTAAGTCAAGGCTTATGCGTAAAATTTTTACGCGTAACCTTGCTTAGGCGTAAAGCCAGTTTACTCGTAAGCTTTTCCTTACGCATAACTTCACAGCTATGCGTAAATAACTCTGTAGATGCTCCTTATGTGTAAGAATAGGGTTTTGACCATTTGACTTTTACGCGTAACCATTCCTTACGCATAACTTCACAGTTATGCGTAAATATCACTGAAGATGCTCCTTATGCGTAGAAAACTAGGGTTTTGACCCTTTGACTTTTTTTCCGGTGAGTTTTCTGACTATGTTTTCCGTTCATCTTCATACAAACCCAGAAAAATATCATAAAGAAGCCTCCTTTTAGACCCATTTTTGACCTCAAAATATGACCAGATTCATTGAATACCCAGAAAAATGACATAAAAATGTCTACTTTTTGCCCTGACCATGAGAAACTGACCTATGACCACATATTATTTCACGGGACTTTAAAGCTTTAAAAAACTGTTATAGACAAGAATGACACATAAACAGTTTCTTGTAAATCTGATAAAGCACATGAGACTTCATTTTTGACCATAAAGATGTATATAACTTGTTAATAAAACTGTTCCCACAAAAGATAAAAAATTCAGATCCAAAAAACAAGGAGAAAAACAGTTTTAAACAAGGTTCGAATCCACACAAATCAACAAAACACAATAACCTTGGCTCTGGTACCAATTGTAGGATCTTACATGTATTGTGTTATGATGATTCAGGTGGCCTTAGATGGTGATGATACAAGAAAGCCATGGTTTTAGAGAGATGAAGAGAGGAGAGGGTGGTTCTAGAGAGATAAACAAAAAGAGAAGGTTAGATTAATAATGAAGCACCACCCCTTCCAAGGATGGAAGGGGTATTTATACTTACAAAGACTACGTCCTCCTGACGGACTGTGGATCAGGCATACAGTGGGTAAAGACCCGTCCTTCCTCCACGGTGTTGCACTAAGCTAATAACTAACTAATTAACTACTAGATAACGTAAATAACGACATGTCTACGAGCTAACATATGCTAGACTATAATTGAGGTGACCGACACTTCCTCATGGAATTTCCAATTCCTAACACATCTTTCAGAAAAATCTTTTACCTAATGTTAAAAATTTGAAAAATTGTGCATTGTCTTGGGAACGGGACTTTCATAAGGAACTTGGAGTGATGAAGGTCGTTTTCGAGAAAACAGAAACATCTATTTCTAATACTAAACGTAAAAAGAAAATGTTAAGAAAAGATGTTGATCGACTCTTGAATGATGTTATCTGTGCTGATATCCATAATGTTGTGTTATTGAATTCTGTGCCATATGCATCTGATTATATCTCTGCTGATACTGTTGACCCTGTGGTAACTGTTGAGAATTCTGATAATGTGCATCAGATCGAGTCTTTAAAAACTGAAAATGAACGATTGATTCACGAACTTTCCAATGCAAAACGTCTTCTTAATTGGTGTCAAAAAGATATTCACAATCAACAACTTGTTTTTCAAAACAAAATGGCTCAGTTGCGTACAAAATCTTCTGATCCTAAACTTGAGCAACTGGATGATCAAAACGTGTCTTTGAAAAGTCAAATCTCAAAATATGAACAAGAACTTGTAAAAGTTAAACAGGAATATGGTGTCATATTTGATTTACTCAATAAGACTCGTCATGAAGCATCAAACGAACTTGATCACTATCTTGCACACACTAGAGAAGTCATGAATTTTGTTGGAAACATTCGTTCTGAAAACCAAGATTTGATTCACACTATCTTTAAGTTAAGAGAAATGTTAGGAAAGTATGAACAACTTCCGCCTACCATGATTAAGAGAATAGCACCAGTAACACTTAGTAATCGTGAACCTAGAATGCCTACTGCCAAATCACAAGTTGCTAACGTGCTTCCTTCTACTGAAACAGGAATAGTTGCATCTTTTTCAAACATCCGCACTTCACAGCCTAGGAGCACTCAATCGAAGAATAGGAAGTTGCAACCTAAGAAAAGATCAATAAGGAATGCTAAAGTAGAAGAATACCCTAGGAATATGAATAAGACTCACGTTGCTTCCACTATAGATATTGCGTCTGACAAATGTAATAGAAATAGTGATGTAACGAATGCTAAACCTTTAAGTACTTTTGATATTCAGTCTGATGCACCTTGTGTTATTTGTCGTAAAAGTATGAATTATGATTGTCATAACAAATGTGTTGCTAAAGCTATAATCTCTCGTTTACGGAATCCTAAGAATCGGAATACGTCTAGGCCCACTAATCATTCTAAGTCTGTGCTTGGTAGACCGCCTTCTTTAGATTCTAAGGCAAGCATTGTTGTCCCTGTAGCTCCAGTTTTACCTCCAAAGAATGTTGTACCACCTAGTGCATTCACTAAGACTAAAGCAAATAGTAGTTATAGATGGCAGAAATGGATATATAACACACTAGGATTTAAATGGATGCCTAAAGTTATTGATGTGTGTATGTCTACTATAACTGCTTCGGAACCCTCTAACATTTCGGGTTCCACATCTACTTCTATTCCATCTGTGTCGTCTGTGGGTAATGCAGGTGATACAGATCATTCTCTGGATTGTTGATAGCGGATGTTCCCGACACATGACAGGCAATCTTAAACTGTTATCAAACTTTATTGCAAAGTTCATTGGCACTGTCAGATTCGGGAATGATCACTTCGCAGCTATCATGGGCTACGGAGACTATATCAATGGGAACATTGAAATTAGCAGGGTTTACTATGTGGAAGGCCTCGGTCACAATCTGTTTTCAGTAGGTCAGTTTTGTGATGGAGATTTGGAGGTTGCTTTCCGGGAGAAAACTTGTTTCATTCGTGATCTACAAGGAAATGATCTTATGTCTAGCTCGCGTAACTCAAGTCTTTACACTATCTCTATGCAAGACATGGTTGCTTCATCTCCCATCTGCTTACTTTCAAAGGCAACATCAACAAAATCCTAGCTATGGAGTCTTCATTGGATATTGTGAGAATTCTAAAGGTTACCGGATCTGGAATCGTCGTACAAAACAAGTTATGGAAACGATTCATGCTCATTTTGATGAACTTACGAAAATGGCTTCTGAGTATAACAGCTTAGAACCCGGTCACAACCGCTTAAACTTCCCTCAACCCCCATCATCAGCTGAACAAAGCCCCCAACTCACTCGTCAACAAATGGAAAGGTTATTTGCTCCGCTGTTCAGTGACGATATTGATGAACGTGCTCAAGGTGTATCCATTGTTTCCGCTGCTCAACCTGATAATACTCTTATACCTGATACACCTGCTACAACAACTAATGTTGAAGAAGCACCACCAGTTGACTCCACCACAACAGTTGAACAAACCGCTTCCAACAATGATGAACCGGCTGATGATGTTCTTAATGAAGTACCCCCACCTGCAGATTTTGATCCAAATGCGTTCTTTAACCCGTTTGCTAATGACACTGCTGCACCTGATGTCGCGGAATCATCAACAAACCATTTGAATCCTTAGAATCTGCACAATGTATACCAACATCAACCTTCTACACATCGATGGACAAAATACCATCCTCTGGCAAACATTATTGGCAACCCTAATCAACCTGTCGTTACGAGACAACGTCTTCACTCAGATGGTGAACATTGCATTTATGCACTCACTGTCTGCCAATCTGAGCCTAAAAACATTAAAGATGCAATGACAAAAGACAACTGGATTGAATCCATGCAAGAAGAACTCAACCAATTCAAACTTGTTGAAGTATGGGAACTGGTTGAAAGACTAACAGGGGTCTACGTCATTGGTCTCAAATGGATTTGGAAAAACAAATTGGATGCTGAAGGGAACGTAATCCGAAACAAGTCACGTCTAGTTGCTAAGGGTTATCGTCAGGAAGAGGGAATAGACTTTGAAGAATCTTTTGCTCCGGTTGCTCGTCTTGAGGCTGTTCGGATATTTCTCGCGTTCGCGGCTCATATGAATATGACGGTCTTTCAAATGGATGTCAAAACTGCGTTTCTCAACGGACAACTGAAAGAAACGGTTTATGTCAGCCAACCAGAAGGATTCGTTGATCCAGAGTTCCCGAACCATGTCTACAAACTGAACAAAGCTCTTTATGGTCTCAAACAAGCTCCTCGGGCATGGTACGATAAGCTATCCTCTTTCCTCATTACTAATAATTTCACCAAAGGTTCGGTCGACCCTACTATTTTTATACAATATCACGGGGCACATATCTTAATTGTTCAAATTTACGTGGATGACATCATTTTTGGGTCTACACATAAAAAGTACTCAATCGCTTTTGCAAAACTAATGAAGAAAAATTTTGAAATGTCCATGATGGGTGAACTTACGTTCTTTCTAGGACTGCAAGTTCATCAATCACCCCGTGGTATTTTCTTGAGTCAGTCCAAATATGCCCTTGAATTGTTAAACAAATTTGGAATGAAAACCTGTGACACTTATGCCACACCAATGACTCATACCAAGAAACTAGACGCTGATTTACATGGGAAATTAGTGGACCCTACCAAATACCGAAGTATTATTGGGTCTCTCATGTATCTAACAGCTAGCAGACCTGATATTGTATTTGCCGTTTATCTATGCTCCCGTTATCAGTCGCGACCAACTGAAACCCACCTCTCTGAGGCTAAAAGAATCCTCCGATACATCAAGGGAACCATTAACTTGGGGATCTGGTATCCGAAGGATTCTGGTTTTGAACTAATCGCTTTTTCAGACGCTGACCACGCAGGATGCTTAGATTCACGAAAAAGCACTTCAGGAGCACTACAATTTCTTGGTGATAAACTGGTGTCTTGGCAATCAAAGAAGCAGGATTGTACATCGCTGTCATCAACTGAAGCAGAATATGTAGCCATGTCCGCATGTTGTGCTCAAGTCATCTGGATGAGAACACAACTCAAAGACTATGATTAGGTATTTGACAGAATCCCGATGTACTGCGACAATCGGAGTGCCATTGCGATCTCGTGCAACTCAGTTCAGCACTCGAAATCAAAGCACATCGATCTTCGTTATCATTTCATCAAGGACCACGTGGAACAGGGTACAGTTGAATTATACTTCGTGGGTACTGAATACCAATTGGCAGATCTTCTCACCAAAGCCTTGCCTCCCGCTAGGTTTAATGAGTTGGTCCACCGGATTGGTATGAGGTGTTTGACTCAAGAGGAATTGGATGACCTCCTAAAACAATCTTAAAAACCTGTCAAACACCAAAATATATTTTGTAAATAATTTTTCAAAAACAAAATACAAAAATATAAAACCTGATAAAACAACAAAAATATTCTTCTAATCTAATTTTCTTTCAACATGGCATGTACATTTCTTCCGTCAACACTATAATCTTTCAAAATTCAGTATTTTTCCGATCAAGTGTTGAGGGGGAGAAAATTAATACCAAACTGTTTCAAAAACATTCGTGTACTTGCATGTTATTCTATACCGGTTGTTTCTTTTATCAATGAAGGTAAATTTTCTGGTTCATTAACACTCCTCGGACTAAAATTTATAACCTTTCATCATTTTCTTAAGTCGAGGGGGAGTGTCGTCAAAGTTAGTTCCTAAAATCTTTTGTTTGGTAAACAAAATGGAAGTTAAAAGGCTTTGTATGAAAATGGAAAAGGTGGAGGGACCAAAACTGTCAAAATGTTAAAGTTACTTTTAATAAAAACACCTTCCACCTAACTTTTCCATCACATTTATTACTCCTAACCAACATAATCTACGCATATAATTTGTTCAACAAATCCGAAGTTTTGATCATCAATCTGTAAGTGTTTTTGCGTTGATAACACGTTTTTAAACATTGGTTTTGATTTTCTAACGAATCCAACGGTTAAATTTACGTTTATGGTTGATTTTGTGTTATACGCATACGCGTAAGAACACATGATCATACTTACGTGTTTGAGGTTAAGATAAATGGGTCAAAACGTTTCTTTAACATCAAGGATACTATGCTTATCCTCAAATTCCACCCAGAAACACGAATTGATGGTTTTTCAAAATTAGGGTTCTTGAGTCGATTTGGGCGTTTTTCAAATGTGATTGTTTTTTGTCAAAAAGATTATTGTGTGATGTTTATATCATGTTGAATTAATGATTTCCAGGCCCTATAACAACCCAGAAACACTAATTGAATAAAAATTGGAATTTAGGGTTTAATGTTCTTAGGTTTGGGTATTTTTGATTCACTGCGTGTTGGATGTTAAAACTTGGTTATTAGACTCTCACAACACCTAAGACCTACCAGAAAACGTTTGGTGCAATTTCCATGGCTAGAACTGTTATGCGTAATTCTTGAACTATTAGGGTTTTTAGGCTTACGCGTAAGGTTTTCTACGCGTAACTGTTTAATATGCTTTCATGCTATGATCTGTTTTAAAATGAATATATATGTTAAGATTGATGATATTATGATTTTGTTTCAGGCTTGCTACGCTTAAAACTCAGAATCAAGGTCTTTGTAACTCTACGCATAAGGATCAACTTACGCGTAGAAAGTTATGCGTAAGAGAAATTTTACGCGTAAATGTTACGCGTAAGGGTCTACAATGGGACTACGCGTATCCTGTGAAGGATATGCGTAAACAGTGACTCTACGCATAAGGTTTACTCTTACGAGTAATCCTTACGCGTAAGGTTTTTATACGCCTACGCGTAAGCTCTACACATAAAGTCCTCTTTTCCAACGCGTAATATCTCTTACGCGTAAGTAAGGATCCTACGCATAAGCTTGCGTCTACGCGTATACTTCTCCTGTTTACGCATAAGCTACTATTCCTACGCATAAGCCTTGATCAAACCTTCGTTATGAATTGTTACGCGTGCAAACTTGTAAATAAATGAATCATAACGTCACGAAACCAATAATGTCACTAAAAAACTTAATCGTTTAATATGTTGTGTTAAATAAGTGATAACATAAACTTTAAAAATTAAAGTTAACTAACTCACGAAACTTATCACGACAACATTGGACTATTGAACAAACAAGTGAGTTTGGACTCGTAACAATCCTTGACACTGTACATTCAATAATTAGACAATAAAAAAAAATACCTTCTGTTGACTAACATTATGTCTTTCGATATGTTGGTTCTTTTGGCTAATGTTATTTCAGATCATGACATGGCTGCTCAAATGAATGTGGATGCACCAGAAGTTCTCACAATTGCTGACATCTTCCCTAATGGCTATCCGAGAAAGATTGGAAAGAACAACCTTAGGGTTGACTTTGAAACCCTCACATGCTCAGAATCTTCTTGTCTCATTGCTGTGGATATTCTAAAGAATCATCCCTACCAGAACATGCTCTCACACTCTGCTACAATACCGGAGATCTACATTCAACAATTCTGGAATTCAATGCAAAGGATCAAGGGTTAAAGTGCAGTGACTGTGACTCTCAATCACAAACAAGTCACCATCACTCATGCAGACTTACGGGCTGTTCTTCTCATTCCAGAAATCGTGCCAACCGACTTCTATGCCACACCTACTGAGGAGACAGTTCTTCAATTCTTGATTGATATTGGCTATGATGAAGCTTCAAGAATTATCTCTAAGCATTCTCATGTGGAGCTTAAGAACATTCCTCAACCGTGGAGAACCCTCTACATCATCATCACCAAATCGGTCTCTGGTCGTGACAGTGGCTATGAGCATCCCAAGCTCATGGAACTGCAAATCTTCTGGTCATTAATCAACAAGAAGGACATCGAAATTGAAGCTCTGATATGGGATGACATGATGACATTTCTCAAAAAGCTTGGCTCAAAGATTCCCTATGTCAGATACGCAAAACTGTTGATCCAGAGAGCACTTGGACTTCATCCTGATATCCCCAAGAGGCTCAATGACCCCGACAATCACGACATGTTGACTGAGCCTATCCTATCAGTCAGAATCAAGGAATCGTCAACAAAGAAACAGGGTGCGGTGTTACCTGATCACCTAATGACTGACGAAATCAAAAAGCTTGAAACGTACAAAAGGTATCGGGTAGCAGTAAGAGAAGGAAAAGTTGGTCATCTCGATGAAAAGCCTTCTGGAACACCTACTCGGAGAACCAGAAGAGGAAGTGCTGGAAGTGCAGTAAGCACAGAGAGTCAAAGGAAAGTCCCAAAGAGGAAACCTACTCCAAAGAAGAAAGTTCCCTCTCAGGAAGCTGTTCCTATTCCTACACCTGAACCACCAAGAAAGCTACTGGACGAAAGCTCTGAAGATACACAATCAGACGAGGAGATCCACTACTCTGAATCTGCAACCGAACCACCTCCCTCAGTAGCAAAACCTCCTAGTCCAACAGTTGAACATGGCAAAGGGAAGACTCCTGTACTTGTGCCATATGAAGAAAGCTCTGAAAGTGATGAAGAGCAACTGGATAAATCATACAGGAAGAAGTTTAAAATCGCTAGACACCTGCAGAAAGCTAAAGAATTTGAACAAGATCAAATGCGTGGCCTGATGTGTGCTAAAATACACATCATTTTATATATAAAAATATGCTAAATCGGACTAATAACCATGAAATATGTCAAGTTATATTGCAAAAATGTTGTATATGTGTTATTATGTCTTGCAGGTACAAGGGTTTGAAAACAAAGCAAAAACGGTGATTTTCGGATGAGTTTCGACGATATTTCCATGTTTTTCGAAGTTCAAAAGAAGTCATAAAGATTACCCGAGCACATCATTGGAAAGATCACGAAAAATCAAGTCAAATGGTTATTTTGTTTGGAGCATCGATGAAGAGAAGAAAAATTGAAAGCTCGAACGAAGATTATTTTTAAAGATAATGTTTAAAATTCGGATCAAGTAAAAGAGGGATAAAAATAATTAAATGCAAAATACTTAACACAAAAAGGGCTCTTGGTCTAGTGGTTGGGTGCATGTTTGTCAAGCAAGAGGTCATGGGTTCTACTCCCACTCTTGTCATATTTCATTTATTTTTACTTAATGTAGATGTGAGGCCCAACTATCCTCAACAGCCGCTCGAGCCCATCAAAAAAACGAGGCCCAATCCAGAAAAAAGACCCAGCTGCGAAATATTAAATGCAAGCCCAATGCAGATCCAAGGCCCAACTATCCTAATATGAAAGTGCAAAATTATTTCTGTGAGTAAGCAAGTATTGGTCCCAGCGATTAAATTGCATTCGCTCTAAATAATCCTTCTAGGCGCGTGGACATGTGCTGCCACCCACTCTCACTAGCACTATTTTTGTTCAGCCACCCAGACGACAACACGTGGCATTTTATTTATGGGTATCCGAAGTTGAATGAAGGTTCGAGAGACACATCAATTGCATATAAATGGAGCTCTTGATCCAAGGAATCAGATATATCATTTTAGACACACATTAATTTATTCACACACAGTTTATTTTATTTTTAGAGTAGGTGTAGGAGTAGATTAATTTAGAGTAGGAGTATAATAGTTTTAGTAGCTTATTGTTTTAGCTTATTTTCAAGAGCTTATTGTAATTAACTTTTTAGCTTATTTCTTAATGAAGATGATGAATTTATTTGAAGTTATTTGAAGCTTATTTCTACTCTCCTTTTTCTTTATTTTCTTTTACTTTTCTTATCTAATAAGTCATGTTAGCTTATTAGCTTATTGTGTCTTATTTAGATCTAGCTTATTTATTAAGCACTCTTTTTCTATTTTCTTTTAAAAGCCTTTATAACTTTAGATCTACTCTTTATTTTACCAAATACTTTATAAAAACTCAAAAAGATTTGATTTTTATTAGTTTTTTCTTTTATAAAAAGTTATTCATTAGCTTATTATTTTACATCTACCATTTTTAGCTTAAAAAGATTTAGGGCCCGTTTGGTTTGTAGATGGGTTTAGGATTATGATTTGGATTTGGATTTAAATTTGGTTTAGGATTTAGATTTGGATTTGATATAAGAGAGAGAATATATATTATAAAATAGATAAATAATTGTTTGATGTAAAATAAAATAATTTTTTAAGTTAAAATAGAGATTAAAATTGTGATAGTAAAAAATGAGTGGTTGAAAATATACGATGGCCCACAAATATGAAGGATTGGTAGAAAGTCTGATCATATAGGTAGGTTTTGTCTAACCCTCCAAAATTGGTCATCACTACCAAATTCAAAAACCCATCTTACATAACAAACAACGGATTTCACTTTGATCCCTAATCCCCACACAAAAAACCGTATACCAAACGCACCCTTAATCTTTCTTAGTTTTTCTTAATCAATAAGCTTTTCCATAGCTTATTTGATCCATATTATAGATTATTCGTTCTAACCTTTGATAAAGTTTTGATCTTTTCTTAGTTTCTCATCATTCCAACCTAAGGCGAGGACCTTATGGGTTTTATAAGCTAGCTTATTTATAAAGTTTATAGCTTTTTAGTATTAATAAGCTAAATAGTTAATAAAGTCACAAACTTTATTGATTATTTGGTTATATTAATGCTTAAAAAGAAGTAAACTTTACAATTTGTCAAGTTTATAAAATCGGGTGGTTTATTATTCTCGTCTCATTAGATCGGGTTTTATTTTCTTTACTTTCTCTTTAGCTTATATTTTTAGTTAATAAAATGTTTATTATTGTTGAGGTTATTATCGTTGGTTTAGTAGTTATGCTTATTGAGTAGATTCTTATATGCTTGTTAAGTGAGTAGTGATATGGGATTTGAGTGTGAAAAACTTAGAAATTGTTGATTAATAATCTTCGGTTACTTGGATTGTAATTCATTGTTTTGACGGGCAAAAGCCGTTAGGGTAATTAATTAAATCTAGTAATTTTACCTAGATAAATAATTGTTTTCAAAATAAACCAACGTTGTGAGAAAATAGTTTTTTAAACGGGTATCGAAGATTATTGATTAATAGTTTTCGGATTATTTTTAGATATATTTGGTTGATTGTTTTAACGGGCAAAAGCCGTTGTAATTATTGATTATTTAAATCTAGTGATTATTAGCAAGAGAAAAATGATTGTTTTCAATATAAGCCAACGTTGTGAGAAAATAATTTTATTTCGACGGGTATTAATTACAAGAGCTTAATAGATTGTTCACACTTATTTACCTTTTCACCTCACTTGACAAGCATAGCTTCCTCTATCATTTTCTTATTTTATTTCGTCATTAGTTGTTATTTAATTTTAATTAGCATAAAATAGTTTTTAAAATCTTTTCAAAAATCCAAAACCAAAAAAATATTTGATAATCAAGCATCAAACAAAAGACAATAACGTAAATCTCAATTCATATCTCGCCGTGGAATACGACTTCGGAAGATTGATTATTACTTGTCCTCAAGTGATTGTTAATCTTAATCGGGAAAACAAATTTTAAAACTGCCATTCGCTGCAAATTTGAATCATGGCCCCGGAGGGTCGAGTGGTGGTGTCCACTCTTCACCAGATCCTGATGCGGTTAATCGACCCGATAAGAGAACTGGTGCCACCACTCTTGTGCAACAGCAAAAGCTTGTGGAGAAATCTATTGATTATAACATTGAGGAACCAGAAAAGGATAAGTCTGAGAAAGAAAAGACTGATGAAGAAGCCCAGGCTCAGACGGAAGTAAAAGCTAAATCTGGACAAGATAGCGAAGGGAATTATGATGATTATCTTCTCAACAGTCCAATTCATTCCAAGAAGGATACTTCTGCACCTCCAAAGGACTCTGAGCCTCCTCATGTCTCCTCATCATCAGATTCATCCTCTCACTCTTCACCACCACCGTCAAAAAGATCAACCAAATCATCATCCAAATCAGTAAAGAAGCCAACTCGATCTTGGATTTCTCTTACTCATAAAAGAATTATGAATGCTGTCAAACAAGTTAGAAAGAAAGACATGCTTTACAGGAAGTTGAATTTCTACGCTGATCAGATACAGTATATTCATGATGATATCGACAAGATGCAAGTTGAAAGGAAGTATGTCCAGAAGCTCATGAAAGATGATCTTCAAGGGAAAATGGACGAAATGATCAAAGGATACACTCACCAGTTCCTTCTTGACGTCGTTCCTAAACTGACAAAGGAGATGTATACTAGACAACTTTATCCAAATCTCTTGCATCTGGCCAAGCAAACCATGAAATCAACTCCAATGAATGTGAACATCAATCCAGTTGAACCCACAGTCTTTTCAGATGATGAATTAGTGAACCGGCTAGTAGCTCAAATGTCTAAACGCTCTGCAACGTTTGCCTCCCACGAAGCTAAATTGTTTGAAGCATTGCTGGAATACCAACTCAGGTCAGCATACAGAGAAGAAGCTGTAAGGCCTAAACGTTCAAGAGATGATGAAGACAAGGATCAGGATAAGAATGACGAGCATAAACGCTCGAAGAAGTCTGGTGAATCATCTTCTATGCAACCTCCACCCAAACGGACTCCAGCACAACAAAGGTCACCTCCTCGTTCTTCTACTGATAAACCTCAGGATTCTTCTGAATTACCACCCGAGACTCAAAAAACCGGTGATCACTTTGAGTATACGGGTGGTGACGATGAGGAAGTCCGTGAGCCCCTACAACAACCCACCTCTCCCAAACAAGTTCAGAAACCAGAATCCTCATCTAGGTCTAAACAAAAGAAGAAGAAGGCGCCCATGGTTGACGTCGTATCTTGGCTAGATGACGATAAAACAGAGGAATTTGAATGGTTCTCTACACTTGTTAACTCAACTCCCTACCCTGCTGAAGGTCAAGATCTGGTAGACGGTAATACATTGGAGCATGCTAAGATACTGCAAGAAAAATTCCGAGTAAAGAAGATGACGAAATCTGAGTTGAGGCGAATTAAGAATGAAGCTTTTCAACTTCTAAAAGACACCTTGGAAAGTGCCATCGAGGTCGAATATCACCTTGAGAACATTGCTCGAGCTATGTCTAACAACATGGATTGGCTCAACCCAGAAGCAAACATCGACTTCACCAAACGGGACAACCCTCCATACTACACCGACTGGTCAAAACCTCTACCAACAATTGGCCAACCAGATGAACCTAGGATTCCATTCAGATATTTCTTCAACAAAGACTTGGAATTTCTTCTACATGGTGGCGATGGATCAAGGAAATACGCTACATCTTTGACACTTCCATTCCAAGCAGCCATATACTCAAAATGCATAGCTATCGAGGAAAGAGCTAATCACTTGTTCTCCAACAAAGTGGAAGCATACGACCGAGATGCAATGTACGGGATTCATCATTGGCCGGAACGCCGAAGAATCTACTACAGAAGCTGCCAGGTTCAGGAGTCTCAACATGCAGTGTTCAGTACTAAGGATATCGTTGCCATCAAACACGTTGATCTTTCGACCAAATGGGACTACACTTTTCTCAAGAAGATTGTGGTCAAAAGGCAAGATGAACGGGATTATGCATTCTCTGAAGCTGACTTTGAGAATTTGTCTATCAACGACATTGAAGACATGTACCTTGCCAAAGTACAGGGTCGCATGAGGCAATTTTCAACTGAAGTACAACGTGAATTCATCAAGTCACTGCTCATCTTCATCAGACGCATAGTCATCAAAGAACGTGTAGAAGATCTCCAGCTCGTAGTTGAATCATATCAGACCCGTGTCAACTTCACTCCACCTCAGCTTGATCTTCCCGACATCAACCAGCTCTCACAATATACACTCATCAGCAAACCATTCGGCGTCGTTTACCGCAGTGAACTTCAACGAAATTGCTTAATGGCGTGTAGTGATCTTCACAAGTTTGGGGATCACACTTTGAAGATGGTTAGGGACGGATTGGC
>BPTQ01000004.1:86674130-86725948 GCA_019973895.1 Chrysanthemum seticuspe | reverse complement strand
TATGAATGAAAATTCCATCATCATTAGGTCTATCATTTACATGTCTAACTTCATCATGATATTTACTAGTGTGTTTTAGAAGATTATGTATCTTGTAATTTTATCTTTCAAGATAACAAAAAATTCCCACTTGCCTTTTGTAATATATAGACTATCTATATATACTTAGCAGTTAGAGCAAAACTACATTGTTCTCTTTTTGGGACATTACAAATACACATTGATAATTCCTGACTTAAGTTTGTTAATAACCTTTTCATAAGTAGTTTAACAAATTCAGAATCTTCAATTTTAAAACTTAATGTGATTCATCACATTCCATAATAAAATGGTGTTTTATCAATCTTCTAGGTTGGAGTTATATTGAGTATATTCAATCCATACTCAATTTTCTAACCTTGTTACTTTTTAAGAAAGAAGTTATGGTTATCTTGAATCAAACAAATCAAATAGAGTTTGATTCTCCTAACTGAACATACTATCAACTTGTGGTATTCATTAGAATTAATATTGTAAGACAATCTAACAATATATAAGATAAACATATTCCTTTTGGCTTACCTATTTACCAACTAAGTCAACTTAATGGTATAATAGACTTTTCAAGCCAATTACATGCTTTATAACACAAGTACTTTTTAACCAAGTCACTTCATATCCATGTCTCAACAAGAAAACATAAACAATTATAATCCCATTATACGTTATAAATCATTGATAAACTCAATGACTTCTTGTATATGTCTTAATTAAAAAACATAACAAGTTAACGTCTTACTTTATTATAAGTCTTAAAAGACTTTATGTTTATGTCTTTACAATGAATCATAAACATGTTTAACTAAAGTAATTATGAACACAACTCTTGGTTTCAATAGTAATTTCAAGTTAATTTATTTACTTCACAATAATGTAAGACTACATTATTTATTCATTTATTTATGTCATTCCAAAAATTCATAAATATACAAATTAAAGTAGTATTAGATTACTTCATTTATTTATGTCATTCTAATAATACATAAATATTTAATTTGAAGTAGTCTTATATCTATCATTTTGACACCTATTCTAAATACTTGTCTAATTTAGAAACTGCAAATATGTCCATGCAAGGTCTGACTTCACATAGAGATTTACTTTGTTGTTGCAATCTCGCCAAGTTCTCACATGACGTAAATTGCAACACAAAGTGTTTCTTGAATTAGATATGTTCAAGTTATATTAGAACGTTAGTCTCTTACCTTGCAGTCAAGAGAATCCGTTAAATCATATACTTATATGTTGTACCTTGCACACAATATAGATTTCTCCCACTTGTGCATGGAACAACATCATGTAGCAGATAAACAACACGACATATGTTTGTTTATGTTACTAATATGATTGTTTCATTGATATTAGCATAACTAGTAGATGTAGAACCACTTCATTGTCTAATAAGGAAACGTACATGACTATCCTTGAAAACATAAGTGTCTACAAGTGGAAAGTAATTATCTTAAGACATTCTAGAGATAATCTGGGTTACTACCAAGATGACATAGCTTGTAACTCCCACTGAATTAGAGATCATTACATTAATTCCTTATTCAGTAATAAGAACACAACACTCTCACTGGATTTGACAACATTGAAAGTGTTTCATTAACCGGTGAAAGAAAATAGTGTTCTATTTACTTCCCTACACTTCTGAGAAAGTCCATACATAACAATTACTTATGTACTAAAAGAGTGTATTCTACTATGTAGATGATGAACTATCCATCAATGCTATTAACTTGAAAAAAAATTGGGCATGCAATTTCTTTCTTAATAGTTCTACTATTCCAACAATTGTAAGTAGTACTTTTAAATGGTCAAAACAAAACAACTAGATAAAATATGTTAGTTTGTCTTTTACCAATTATACAGTAATTAGTCTAGCTTCTAATTTAATAACTCAGAAAATATGCAAATTTCTTAACTATTAAAATTTGCTTACGAGTTATGTATTTAGAATTTAGACAATTCTAATTGTCCTATTATTCCTTTCTTCATTCATGAAAAGGAATAGGATTGAATCTCACTCTCTATTAGAAAAGAGGACTAGGTTTATTCTTTTAGTAAAGTTGACTCTACCAAAAACCCTTACAGGTGTAGATCAATTTACCAATATAGAAATAACCTACGTTTACGGTTTAATGTTGCATTAATACATTTAAAGAATTTTCAAAATTCAATTTTAGTATTTTCGATAATTAAACTTTTCAAGAAAATAAAATACCCAAGGTAATATTCATATAACCATAGAATTTTCTCGAAAAATAGGATCTAAATTATCATAGTTCCATTACATCAGTTGATCTGCTAGTAACGAAAGCATATAATAAGGTAATCTGTCGAACAATAATTGGCAAACAATTTCCAATTCCTAGATCATTATGGGATTTATATTTTCCAACGCTATTGCAAATATAAACATGTTTCATCCCATCTTATGCCTTGAGTCCATGTCTTACTTCCTACTCAACTTAAGTGTCTAACTTAAAGAACTGCAAATATGTCCATGTAGGGTCTGACTTTACATAGAGATTTACCTGTCCATCACAATCTCGCCAAGTACTGTCATGACGTAAATTGCAACTTCAAGTGTTCCTTTTAATTAGATGGCACATAACTTAATTTATAAGGGTACTAGTTTTGATTTTATGTGGTCAAATCAAATATGTACAAAGATGTCATGCATTCATCTTGTAGCATAAATTTAATAAAAACTTTTTATTACCAATTCATAAAGATCAAATTATCAAAGTTTTGATTGAGGTATTGGGTTCACCAATCAAGAAATTTAGCGTTAATTATCGTCCATTATACCGTACTTTTGCATAAGTGTAAACACTTAGTGTTTCGGGTAATTACCACCGAATTAGCGCATGAAATTAAAACTAATTCGCCCTTAAGATGAGTTTGTACATTTATGGCTTACTAAGTAGCTCCAATCGAACTCACAGGGGGCAGAGGACCAGGTAAGCGCAAAAACATAACCTTAGACATCCTTTCAGTGTGATTGTGCGTACTTCTTTATTAACCCCTTTATAGTTTGTTCTAGTGGGTGAGCCGTTCAGACCATTTGTACCAAAATCATCGATCAATTAAACTATTGAAAACTTAACTCTTCAAAAAACAAATCAAATTTCACCATTGTTTAGTCCGTATTATTTTTCTATTCAAAATTACCCTTTGCTTAAAACTGTCTAACATAATAAACAAACAAGTAACAAATAAAAAATAAACAACTAAAAAACAATGCGCACATAATAAACAATTTATACGTGTAAACAAGTAGCCACATACAACTTATTCGATAAAACCCTGTTAATAATCAATGTCTAGGTTAAATTAATGTATATATTAATTAGGGCTTCCACTCTCCCAATTGAAAGTGAGCCACATACATCGACGAATCGATTGCGTAAACCCATATTTAATGATATACCAAATTGTATATAATTGATTCATTAATGTATATAATTGGAGTCTTCCCCAATTCAAGATTTATCGTAAATAAACATGTGATAAATATATCTTAACAATTAAACAATATACAAGCAACTATCCATGACAAACATGCATGTATCATCATGGATATATCATAACAATTATATAAATAGTCACAAGATCGCATATAATAATCCAATGTCACATAACAATTATTCATGAATTAATCACGTAACTTATATATTAATTCTAGGTTTCGATAAGGTTAGCAAACAATTTTCAAACCCTAAAAAAAATTTAATGTGTCGACTAAAAAAAATAAAGGGGTACGCCCCATAAAAAAAATAAATCGACCCAAAAAATTTAAAACATTAACCCTAGATTAACCATATCAAACAACATACAATTATTTGTTTTATTACGCGTTTATGTAATTAATTACTCATTAAAAACCAATGACTCGTGATGCCACTGTTGGAATTATATAACATGACTAATCATAAATATAAACAATAAACATCAAGTACACATGCGGAACCGTATAGGAAAGATTAACGAATAATTAATTAACATAAACAAGAATATGCGTACCTTTATTGATTCTAGCCGAACAAGAATCAAATTCACAAAACTAGCAATTTGGATGAACCCTAATTAGGGTTTATAGGATTATGTGAATTACCCCTTACCGTTTTGTAATTCAATCCAAGAATACTAACAATAATGTGTTAGTACCACTTTCTTGTACACACGTACTAAACCGAATTAAAGTAATGCTAGTTTTGATTAAACAAATAACTTTGATTTGGGAAAAGCTATGGATCGATCCTATGAGGGGTTGTCGATCGGTTTTAGCAAACACACACACAAAACAAGTTTTAGGTTTAGCTAATGAATACAAGAGTTAAATTACAAACGCCCTTGGTTTTGTATTTATACTCAAACAAACTTGGTGAACAAGTTGGCTAAGGATTGGTTTATGGAAACCATATGGACGATCGGCCATGGACTCCCACAAGGGATTCTAGAACCTTCTCGATCTCCAATTTCATCTTTAGTCCTTCCCAATTATATTTAACGACCGTTAGTCCATTACATTAATTACTTAACGTCCGTTATAGTTATTTCGTTTAATTAATAAATAAATATAACTATTACATTTAATTATTAACTTTAATTCTCATACGTAAAGTGTGCAATCTCGTGGTCTCGAGTTCGATCCTAACACACGTCTATTAATTTATTGTCCATTAAACCAACAACTAGATATTGTAGAAGATTCATTAAAGGCTATGCAAATATCAATCAACCTTTAAGTGTCTTTTTGAAGAAGAATGCATTTCAGTGGAATCCTTAAGCTCAATTGGCCTTTGAAAGATTACAAGAAGCTATGGTTCAGTCCTTTGTGTTAGCATTGCCAAATTTCAATAAAGAATTCATTACTGAAATTGTTGCTTCTAGTTTTTGCATAGTTTATGTACTACAACAAAATGGCCATCCTATAACCTATTTTAGTAAAACTTTAGCTCCCAAATACTAGTCTTTGTCTACTTATAAGAACGAATTGCTTGCAATAGTACTAGCTTTTTGAAAAAATAGAGAAGGTATTTACTTGATAGGCATTTCAAAATAAAGACTGACCATTTCAGTTTGAAATATGTTTTGCACCAAAGGATCACTACACTTATTAGTCCAAATGGTTACCAAAGTTATTTGGGTTTGATTATGAAACTGAATATAAGAAAGGGAAAGAAAATGCAGTAGCTGATGCTTTATCTAGAATTGTAAGACAAGGGTCTTTGTTTAGCATATTGACTACTGTGTTTCAAATGAAATTATGGATGTAGTTGTTGCTACTTGGTCCAGTGATCCTGATCTTAAGAAAGTGGTGGATGGGTTGAAACGGATGATAGTCACAGACAACAAGTATGTTTGGCACAATGATCAATTGAGAAGAGAAGATAAATGGGTAGCGGGAAAGGATGAGGAACTAAGGAAAAAGTTGATTGCTCATTTTCATGGTTCAACAATTGGTGGACATTCTGGGGTCTATGCAACTACTAAAACGCTCACTACTTATTTCTATTGGAAAGGTTTGAGAAAGATGGTGAAAGAGTATGATAATTGTCAAAAAAACAAGGACGATCTTTCTGCTTATCCATGCTTACTTCAACGTTTGCCAATTCCAGATAAGATTTGGCAAGATATATCCATGGACTTTATAGAGTCACTACATTATGTCTCATGAAAAAAGTGTTTTGCTAGTGGTGGTAGATAAATTACCTAAGTATGCTCATTTTGTTTTACCCATTTCTCACCCCTATACAGCTGTTCAAGTAGCCTAACTTTTTCTAGATAATGTCTAAAACCCATGGATTACCAAAGACTATTGTAAGTGACATGGACAAGATCGTTATGAGTCTATTTTGGAAATCCTTGGTTAAGGTGTTGCAAGTTCAATTGAAGATGTCTTCTGCCTACCATCCACAAACTGATAGTCAAACTGAGATAGTAAACAAGTGTTTGGAAACCTACTTAAGGTGCATGGCTGGTGATAAACCAAAAGAGTGGGTGAAGTGGATTCCATTGGCAGAATATTGGTACAGTGCAATTAATACTACTCACAAGGTTGTGTATGGACAAGCTCCTCCTCTGCATATTCCCTACATGGTCAACGACAGTGTTGTTAATGCAGTGGATATGACACTTCAAGCAAGGGAAAAGACAATGCAATTGTTGAAGTTTAACTTGAAAAATGTACAAGATAGAATGAAGTTTCAGGAAGATAAACAAAGGTCTGACATAGATTTTGAGTTAGGAGCTTGGGTGTATTTGAAGCTACAACCTTATAGGCAGTTAACTGTTAGACAAAGGAAACAACACATGCTTTCTTCAAAGTTTTTTGGCCCATTTCATATACTGGAAAGGATTGGAAAGGTACCTTATAAGCTACAATTACCAAGTTATGCTAAAGTTCATCCTGTTTTTCATGCATCTCAATTGAAACCATGCCATTCTGAATCTGCTACTATGGGAGAATTTCCTTAGTGTGATGATGAAGGTTTGATAGCTGTTACTCCTTTGAAACTATTGGAAAGGAAAATGGTCAAGCAAAACAATAGATTAGTAGTGTTTGGGTTAATACAGTGGAACAATTCCAGTGTTGATGATGCTACTTGGGAGAATTTGGCAAACATTGTGCAAAGGTTTCCTGATTTTATGTTAGATCCTCGAGGACAAGGATGATTTGAAGAAGGGTGGAATGTTAGATGCCAAAATGAGAAGACCACATGCTATCCAGTTCAAAATAGACCACCTCAACCATTCATAAACAAACTTTCCCGCCTATTTTCACATTTATAAATTGTTGTGCTTTCACTTGTGTCAATTCAGTTTTTTTGATGAATTCTCTCTTTCAAAGTTCTTGTAACAAACTCAATAATCCAACAACAATCCTTTTAAACATTTCACTACAAACTTACATTTCTTATCTTGTAATTCCAATGTCTTGTTTGTGATTAACTTCCAATATATAAAGGATCCAAGTTAAGCATGTTTCGCTGGGTTAACTTAAATAGTATTAACATCCATTTAGATTAAGATGAAAAAAATAAATTGACAAAAATTAAAACTATGCCAAGTGAAAAAGTAATTCATTCATCGTAATATGAAATAAAACCAACAGAACAAACTTTGAAGACGCATATTATCATCGGTGCGCGAAAAAACCAAAAAATGTCCAAACAAGGCTCCGGATCATTATCGGCAATGTTATAAACATTTTTTTGGATATAAAGTTGTCTCATATAAATATTCAAACCCATAAAAATCATCAATCACTCAAGAACCGGAACGAAACCATCGGGTTTGGATCCAATTCGGTTTTTCACGGTTTCAGTCCGATTCTTAGGGTGTGTTTGTTTCATTAAGATGTTTTGGGTCTGAATCTGACTACCACATCTTCCAGGTAAGAGGTGGTTAGAAAGTCTAAATCTGAACGAAATAATGTTGTTTGTTTTTGTGTAGTTGTCCGAATGATTTTAGGCACTCGTTTTTGCAATTTGTTTATTAAACCAACACAATGCGATAATAAGTAACTTATGTAAATATGAAACAAGACTTTTTATCATAAATATAACATAGTTAATAAACAATCAAATATATTATATAAAGTTTACAAAACGAGTAAGAGGCAGTAAGACAAGTCCCCCACATCTTACTGAGTAAGATGTTATATGTCTAACTGGGTCTTACTCAAAAGAAAAAAACAAACAAGCAAAACGTCTGCCCTCCTCTTACTGGTAAGAGTAAGAGGGCTAGTAAGACATTTTTTTTAAAAACACTTGTTACACAAATCCGTAGTAAATTTTGTATGAATTGATGTTATAGGGATGATGTAAACGTTTGTGATCTCTTTAATTATATAACTGATTAACAAACATGTGGTTTTCTTTTAGTGATACACTTATAGTAAAACTAGCGAAGCGCTTGATGGATTACAAATAAATAAGTGGAATGGATGATGTATTACCAAGCCAAGCCAAATTTACATTTCGTCGTCTATTCTTAATCCAATTAACAAACATTTGTAAATGATATACTTGATTTTAATGTTTGTGATGCTAGTTCCAGAACTCATGTATGCACGTCGTCACCTATAGTATGACGGGTAATAGTATTTCAATAAATGGATTTCGGGCTGATAGTATATGAGTAATAATGTTTGAATAGGTGTCATTGTTATATATACAACCTCTTGTATTATTTTTACATGACAGTAACGTGTTAGGTCGTGCCTTTATTTTCATATTTATATTCCTCTTATCAACAATTTAAGCTGATTTATAAAGCCATGAGCGGGTTAAACTTATAAAGAAAAATAAAATAAGTCATTATTGAATGCAAACACTTCAAGTTTTTTCGGATATCTTTACTTAATCTCATAAAGAGGAATAACATGATTCGCTCGTATGTGTATAATCTCGTGTATTCATTTAAATACAGTAACTTATGCTTTCCTTTTTATATTTATAACTCCGTGCAAATACGTATATTAGTTTAATATATACTAATAACAATATTTATAAATAACAACAACATTTGTTAAAAAAATAACAACATATTTTTTATATATATAAAATATAAAGTATAAGGGGCATAAAGACTAAAAGATATTTATTAAATTTATAAAACTATAGAAAAACATAAAAATTGATACGTATACTTAAGTCTATATAATTTACTTAAAATTTAACAACTAAAGTTTTTTTAATCACCCCACCCATTTTAAGAAAGCTTTTTCTTTTTTCTTTTTTTTAATAACAAAATTAACACATGTAGTTTTTTAGTAGCACAGTTTATAAATTAGACTAAATTAAAGAGTTTTGATCAAATTGATCTTCTATTTTGACTTTTATTTAGTTAATAGAAATTTTTTTTTTGAAAGGCAACAATAACATAACCATTAAAACAAAACATTACAAATTAAATGGCATCTAACTCAAACAAGATGTTAAGAGAAGTGAAACCCGAAAATAAAATCACCCTACACAGAATAGGGCATTTACAACAAGAACAAAAACAAGACACCATGGTCTTACCATGTTAAGAAAAATCCAAAATCTCATTACTTTCAAAACACTAAAGAAATCCAAAATCTTAAATATGTTCCCATGACCAAAACACTAAAGAAATCCAAAATCTCATTACTTTCAGTCACATGTTAAGAAAAATAACAAGCCTTGAGCTCCCAATACTCTCATTAGTAACCCTTTCACAAAAACATTAATATACCATATCACATAGTGAGACCAGAGCCAAACACACATTACAATACCCTCATTTAGCTAATAGAAATGATGAATGTTGTATTCTCATCGGCTCAATTGCAATTCTAAACCTTTTTCTTCTTTTTCCAATTTGCGGTTACAGTGCAAGGATGTCTAGTTTTCAACAAATCCCTTGGCTCACACAAACCAATAGAACCAAGGGTATCTTTAGCGCAGAGCGGTGTGAAGCTTTTTGGGGCAGTAAGCGGTGAGCAATGATTATTTTAAATTTTAGCGGTCATTTGAGAAAAGAGCGATGAACTTTGACTAATTTTTAAGAATGCTAATTTTCCAATGCTTTTTAAAAAGCGGTGAACGTAAGCTATGACTACTAGCTGAGTTTTTTTTATATAACCACAGCATTTCAAAAATGTATTTAACATAATATGTGTTTCTAAAATTATTTAACTAAATATTTAATTATTAATTTTTCTTATTACAAAGTTATGAAACCTTCGTATCCATGTTCTTCAGCAAAGATTTGTGAAACAAAAAAAGTTATCCATCGTCCCATTTCCTAGTCTTGTTCACTGTCGACTCCTTTATCGACGATAGTAATGACGCACGGCATGATTTCAACGTCATTACTCAAGTCAAAAGTACCAACAAGGCAACAACTAGCAAAGAAAACATTAATAATCTAATTAGGCAAACAATGTTCAAAGTCGATCGATTGACTTCTTCACATCAGTTCGTACTGTTCCTTAGTTTGTTATGGTATTGGTTAAGCTTTCTTAATCGTATTATTCATGTCGATAGCAGCCTCGTTGTATGTTTGTTTACGCCACCGATTCCTTGAGGAGGTGATGCTGAAATCGGTTCATGTCGAAATCATACAAAAGAAAAGTTCTCCGAGTTTTATCAGTCATGTTAATTATGACGTTCGAGTCATTTCATACATCATCATTGTTAAATAAAGTTCTAAACTACCATGTTCAACTAAAAAACTCGCTCATAGCTTACATCTACTTTTAGCAAACACACCCGCTGAGTAACAAATGCAATAACTAAAATAGATAAACAGAAACAAAAATGTGGATATAAAGTCTCATTATCAAACATGAACAACTAAAATCAAACAGAATTCACAAATAAACCAAACTACACACAAACAAAAACCAATGTGACAAATTAATAGTAATATCCATGATGATGATGGTGATGATGACGATGATCCAATCCGAAACAATGCAAAAGAGGGTAACAAGCAACAGAAACACATCTCCCAATCATGCCAAATATTGATGCAACCAACACACAAGGACAACAACAAAGTGCCATTAATGGATCTTCATCATGATAATAAGGGTGATGGTGGTGATGATGATGATGCCCATGATGACCCATCTTTAAACTAAACGTAGTTGTTTTTGTTGTTTAATGTAAACGGTTAAACATGCAAGGTTTTACACAACCTAAACCTTGTTGTGTTTCCCTGTTGTCTAATGTGTTTGCTTGAAATAGTTTTGTGATATTTATATAGGAATAAACTTAGTGAGGAAGTAAATATAGAGGAAAAATAGTAAGAGATGTGAATGAGAATAAAATTTTAAATAAGTGAATTGCGTGTTGTATTAATGATTGGTCCCCCTATTTAGGTTCTTCAACTATATATACGTGTGGATTTTGTTATGCGACATGTTATTGGTTGAGGGCATGTCGGCTTAAAATCGTTATCATGTTTTGAAAATTATAAAAGCAAATATAGGGGTGTTTCCGAGGCTTTAGGTCATGTTTGGCAACAAGCATTTGGAAGCATTTAGGAGCGACAAGCGACAAGCGGTAAGTATTATAGATGAAAAGCTTGTTTGGCAACACCTCAACAAGCGTTAAAATATTGTATTACCGCTCAAATCTAAATGCTTCTTGATTAAGCATTCCACAGTTGCTCCAAGCGTTTAGTAAATGAAATTACATATATACCCTCATTTGTTTAATCATTTATTTTATTTTAATATGTATATGACCTTTTTCGTAATTTTACAATTTATAATTACTGCTACAACTACGTTACCAAACACATTTTTTAAACAAACAACTACAGCTTACTGCTTACTGCTACTGCTTACTGCTTACTACTTACTGCTACTGCTACGTGTCGCCAAACATAGGTGTGTTAGGCATAGAACATTTATGAGCATTAGCGGTTAGTGGTTAGCGGTGAGTGTTGAACGTTTGTGATTTTAGTGCTCGTCTGGCAAGTAATAACTAATTTTGTTTTTTTTTTTCCTTCTCAAAATGCTCTTTTTTAACGTTTCATGAAGTAGCATTTATGAGCATTGAACATTAAGTTTTTTCTCTACGGAATTTATTAAATTTGACTAAACCAATTCAATTATGACTTTCATTATGCTCGATTTTCTAATTGACACCTCAATTGATTAATAAAATTTTTTGATTGACACATAATATTTTTCAAGAAAGATGTTTTATAGTATGAGAAACTATACATCCGTTAATTTACAAAAAATTGTCCATACAAATATACAATGACATAGTAAGTAAATTTGACCAATTATGTTGTATGATATTTTCTCTTTTATATTTTTTTCCCAACATATTCACATATATTTTTCACCCAACATTTTCACATGACACACAATGTGTGTGTGGATTTTGTTTTTTAAATTCTTTCTGGACTATCTTGTTATAGTATCTTCTAGCGGCTAGTGATTTAGGCGCTCGCTCAATGATTTATCATTTTGGAACTCCCATAGCAGCTGATCCATCTATGTTGAGTTTGGTACATTTTGGGGGAGGTGAAAGTTGTCAATACTTCAAAACCTTGGTCTAGTTGAATATATAAGACTTGTATAAACGAAATGGTATTCCCCATTATTTATTTCTTTTTCTGCACAATTTATAAAAAAAGAGATGAAATTTAGGTCATATGAGTGAAACTGTCTAAACTCTAAAGGTGGTAGGCGCCTAACATATCGAGGTAACTATCTGTTTTACATTGTTTTATTTTTAAAACCGATCATGCATATAATTTGGGGTCGTGACTTGTGAGATTGGAATTTGTTAATTATATTTTATTATAGCTTTGTCATATTGATTTTTTTATGCCTATGTTTTAGGTTTTACATTTCATTTTTATACAAAGTTATTGGCAGGCAACACACTAATAACAATCACTTGGCTATACGGTAATTACACATGAATCTTGAACTACAAATCAATCTAATGGATACTAGCATGAAAGGGCTTATAGCCATTTGATGTCCATTAGGTTGAGTTGTCATTACTTATACGTATAAATGATAGTATGGTTATGCTTGGAAAAACTAGCCGAATTTGTAGCTGTAACCTATCATTTGCTGTTTGTATAGAAGGGTTTTGGTAAAGTACATGTTTTTTTTTTAAACGTGTAAAATGACATGCAAAGGAATTATTTGATGTGTCGGTTTTCCTGATAAAAAAATAGGACACTATAATCATCGAAAATTCATACATGTTTTAACAGCGACGGATTTTCGTTTACTTGTTGGTACTCTCTTTTATTGGTGACCAGTTTCAAATATTTTTCATCTAAATAAAAGCTTGGATAGTTGGACTCAAAAGTTCTCCGGAGCTCCATGCCAAACATACCCCTGTCGCAATTATCATATACTTATACTCATATTGTTTCAATAAAATTATTTGCATTGCCTTTGGCAGATTTTCACAAATTTATTTTTCGAAATTTTCAGAGATGATTTAAGTCTTATCCTTTACATTGTAATCATATATTTTATTTTATTCGAATTTTAGAATGTTATTTGGATTCATTGTGTAAACTTTCTTATTAGGCAGTAAATTGGATTTCAAATGATTTTCTAATATAACGTTGATCTTCCCTAGGTCTTTAATGGGAGAGCTTGTCCCTGATATCCTTGAGCGGATACTCATAAAATTCGAAGTGAAGGATCTGATTCGATACAGAAGCGTTTGCAAGTCATGGCAATCTTTTATCTCAAGTTCGAGGTTCATTAAATCCCATTTCGATTATAACTACAACTATCCCAAGAATACCGAAATAGATAAAAGGGTGCTTTTGTCTAGATTTGGTCGCTTTAGTTTAGTTATGAAGTTAATAACATGACTTTTGATTTCAATAATTGTCTTGTTCTTGGTTTTTGCAATGGCCTTTTATGCATCTCACCTTCTCTTAGTAATGTTTTTGTGAACTGAAATAACAAGATGATTAACACACAGTGAAAGAGAGAATTTGGGGAAAGTTTGTTAGATTGCTTAAATGAAATGAGAGAGTGATACAGATACTTAAAGAGAGGTTAAACAGACTTTCCCTCTCTAATTACAATTAAAACTAATTATGTACAAACTACATCCCTACACTTTACTATATGTACACAACAGACCCCTGAAATTGTTAACCCATTCCACTTCTATACTCCCCCTCAAGTTGAGAGTGAGAAGAAGCTGAAACTCCCAACTTGTGTAGAAGATGATGATGCTGATCCACAGGTAAGACTTTAGTAAATACATCTGCTACTTGAGCTTTAGAGGGAACATAGGATGGATGAACTGCACCAGACTTAACTTGATCTCTAACATAGTGGCAATCCACTTCAATGTGTTTGGTACTAGCATGAAATACAAGATTGGCAGCAATGTATATGACAGCTTGATTGTCACACTTCAAATCAACTGGACCTAAGTCTTTAATGCCCAAGTCTTTCAATAAAATGACCAACCATATAACTTCACAGCAAGTTAGAGCCATAGCTCTATACTCTGCCTCTGCTGATGACCTTGAAACAACATTATGTTTCTTAGATTTCCATGAAATGGGTGAATCACCTAGCAGTATACAATAGCCTGTTGTATATCTTCTTGTCATTGGACAGCTAGCCCAATTAGAATCACAATAAGCAGTTAGATGGGCAGATGAACTATTAGTCAGTAAAACACCTTGTCCTGGACTATTAAGAAGATATCTCAACAAATGCTTAGCTGCCTGCATATGCACTGAAGTCGGTTGCTGCATAAATTGACTCAACACTTGTACAATGAAGCAAATATCAGGTCTGGTAATGGTAAGGTAGATTAGCTTGCCAATGAGTCTTCTATAAGTTTTAGGATCAGGCAGAGGAGTGCCCAAATCAGCTTGAAGCTTCACATGTTGATCCATTGGCAACTTGTAAGGCTTTGAATTAAGAACACCATTTTCCTGCAGCAACTTCATAGTATACTTCTTTTGAGATATGAAAATACCTTGCTCACTTCTTGACACTTCCTATCCCAAAAAATAACTAAGAGGTCCTAAGTCTTTCATGTGAAAATGAGAGTTCAATTGAGACTTTAGAGCTTGAATTTCTTCTGCATGAGTTCCAGTAATCAAGAGATCATCAACATACACTAGAACTGCAGTAAAAGATGTTTCAGTCCTCTTAACAAATAAGGAGTAGTCTGCCTTTGATTGAACATAGCCAAAAGATACTAGAGCAGATGACAATTTGGCAAACCATTTTCTTGGTGCCTTCTTGAGCCCATACAAAGGTTTCTTTAACTTCCAGACCTTAGTAGACTTAGGGACATCTTGAACAGGCTCCCCCTTACTAGTGTAGCCTAAAGGTAGTTGCATATACACATCTTCAAGCAAGTCACCATGAAGGAATGCATTTGAGACATCCATTTGGCACACATCCCAATTCTTCATAGTAGCTACATCAAGTAATGCTATGACAGTGACCATTTTAGCCACTGGTGCAAAAGTCTCCTCATAATCTACACCCTTGGAAGGTGGCAATTATGTGACTTCCCAAGTGTCATTCAACTCCAGAGCTCTCAACTCATCATTCATAGCCAAGCACCAATCTTTGTCTTTAATGGCTTCTCTAAAGGAAGTAGGAGTAACTTGTGCTATTAGTGTAGCAAGAAAAACTTGAAATTGAGATTGTACATGAGTAACTGAGACTTGGTTGGCTCTGGGAATAGTGGGAGTGACATAATCTTGTAGCCACTGAGGAGTTGTTGTTGTTCTGGATGACCTTCTAGGTGCATTCTCAGGAGGTGGTGGTACTGGTACATGTTCAGGAATTTGTGTAGGTGCAATAGGATTTGGAACAGGTTCAGAATTTGGTGTGGTAGACTCATCAAGAACAGTTGTAGTCACATAATCATCATACCAATGAGTTGGTTGAGGTGTAGGTGAAGGAAGAGGTTGTAACAGTTTAAGCATGTGTGGTTTGGAATAAGGGAAAATGTCTTCATAAAACTGCACATCTCTGGACACAAATCTGGTTTTGGTGAGAAGATTTTGTAACTTGTAACCTTTTTGATGTTGTGGATAGCCTAAGAAAAGACATGGAACACCTCTTGGAGAGAGTTTATCAGCTGTTCTATCAGGATTACTAGCCATGGCTAAACACCCAAACACTCTTAAAAGACTGTACACTGGCTTTTTATTCAACAAAACTTCATAAGGTGTCTTATGTTGTAGAACTGATAAAGGTGTTCTATTTATGAGAAATGTAGAAGTTAGGACACAATCACCCCAATATTCTAATGGCAAATGAGAATGAAATCTTAGGGCTCTAGCTACTTCCAAAATATGTTTATGCTTCCTCTCCACTCTACCATTCTGTTGTGGCCTATCCACACATGAAGTTTGATGTTCTATCCCTTGATCAATGAAATAAAGCCCAAGTGATCCTTTTAGAAATTCAAGAGCATTATCAAACCTAACTACTTTGACTTTCTTCTCAAACTGTGTTTCAACAAACTTGCAGAAAGTAGTCAAAACTTTGGGTGAGTCTGACTTTTGAACTAAGAGATAAGTCCAAGTTGCTCTACTACAATCATCCACAATGGTAAGAAAATACCTAAACTTTCCATTGGTAGGAACTTTGTATGGTCCCCATATGTCAATGTGTATCAAATGAAAAAGCTCAACAGCATGTGACTCACTATATGAATATGGCAATTTTGTAAATTTTGCCATAGGACATGAAAGACACACATCTGAATTAGAATTGAGTTTTGACAAGGAATCACAAGGTACATGTTTGAGATTAGAATTTGACAAATGTCCTAATCTATGATGCCACAAAGTATATGAATTTGAAAATACACTTGCAACATGCTTATTATAATTGACAGTATTTGAGAAAATTGAAAACATACTACAATCTTCCATAGCTGTTACCACCATAGATTGCAGCTTGGAGTGAATTTGATCAAGAGGGATATTAATCAGATGATAGAGACCATGCCTTCTCTTACCCAGACCCAGAACCTTCCTTATTGTCAAGCCCTGGATGACACAGAATTTTGGGTAAAAAGAGATAAAACAATTGTTATCTTCTGTCAATTTTGTCACAGATAGAAGACTAAACTTAAAAGTGGGAACTACTAACACATCCTTCAACATAATTCCATTTTTAAGCTTAACTCTCCCAATTTGAGAAATATGTAAGGTTTGACCATTTGGTAGAGTTATATGTGGTTTAAAAATGAGTATTTGCAGCTCAAACAAATATGTAACTTGAGGTGTCATATGGTCTGTGGTACCAGTGTCAATTATCCAACCATGAATAAAAATTTTAGAACAAGACAAACAAGAGTACCAGGATATACCTGCCACAAACTCATTGTCAAGTTCTTCATCAGTGTCAGTAGAATACTTCATATCAGCAGAATTAAAATGAGGAAAACTCTTCATAAGTTGCTCAAATTGCTTGGAGGTAAACATAATGTGACCAGAAGTTTCAGCAGTTGCAGCAATAGTTCTTCTTGACTGATTCCCTCCTTGTTTGACCACACTCTTACCTTTGTTCTTAGCCTGACTCTGCTTATTCTTATAATGCCAAACAGGATAACCTATCTTCTCCCAACACTTGTCTGCTGGATGCCACTTATAACCACAAATATTGCACTTCTTCTTATTCTCAGTTTTTGTATACAAAGCAGTTGACTCCATAGAAGAATCCAAAGTTCTACCAAACACCTCCCTTTGAGATTCTTCCTGTTGAAGCAATGCACAAGCAGATTCTACACTTGGCAATGGTGAACTAAGTAACAATTGACTTCTTTGTGCTGAAAAATGTTCATCAAGACCATTTAGAAACTGAAAAAGTCTTTGCTCTTCCTTCTGAGTATGAATAGCATTCAAGAAAGCAGTTAGTTTAGAAGTAACATTAGAAATCCTAGGCAACACATTCATGGAGTCCAATTCTTCCCAAACACACTTCATTTTTGTATAATACTCACTGATTGGTTGCCCAGCCTGCACAATATCATATGTTTCCCTATTCAATTTGTACTTTCTTGATCCATTACTCAGTGTAAACCTCTTTTCCAACTGACTCCAAATCTCATAAGCAGTCCCAATGAACATAATTGACTTAGCAATAGACTCAGACACAGAAGAAATTAACCAACTTATCACCATATTATTACAAGTTTCCCACTGTTCAGACAAAGCAAGATCAGAGGATCTAGGAACTGTACATCTTATGAACCCTAGTTTCCTCTTTGTTGACAAAGCAATTTCCACAAACCTCCTCCAAGAACGATAATTCTGAGCACCTACCAACTTTTCTTGAATGGAAAGTGATCCAGGACCATCTGAAGGATGCAAGAACAGTGGATTTTGCACAAGACTGATGTCAACACCTCCTTGAACTGAATTACTACTAGCAGGACTCATTGTTACAATCGCTGAAGCACAATTAACAACAACTCACAATCACACTTGAAATAGAATCAATTAACACAGTAATCAACTAGTTAGATTGATCGAGATCCAAGAATTGATCTCAAGAATCGATCTAACTGATTGTAACATAAATTAGACACGAATTTAGGATTGAAATAAGGTGAATCTTGTTATTTACGCTCTGATACCATGTGAACTAAAATAACAAGATGATTAACACACAGTGAAAGAGAGAAATTGGGGAAAGTTTGTTAGATTGCTTAAATGAAATGAGAGAGTGACACAAATACTTAAAGAGGGGTTAAACAGACTTGTCCCTCTCTAATTACAATTAAAACTAATTATGTACAAAATACATCCTTACACTTTACTATATGTACACAACAGACCCCTGAACTTGTTAACCCATTCCACTTCTATAGTTTTAGTAACCAACCTCACAACTCAAGAGGTGAAAAAGGTGAGAAAGCCCCAAAATCTTGATGTCAACTATTCCTTATGTTGGGGTTTTGGTTATGATTCCTTAACCGATGATTACAAGGTTGTATCAGGGTTTAAGAAAGGTGAAAAGAGAACACGTTTTCAAGTTTTTAACGTTGAAATCAAATGAATGGAGAGTTGTTGGAGATGTGGAGTATAGTTGTGTTAGTGATGTTAGTACCTTATGTAACGGGGCGCTTCATTGGTTTATGAAAGATCAGAATGGCAAAATAGTAATTGTCTCTTTTGATTTATCTAATGAGGAATTTAAAGAAGTTCCCCAACCCGATGATTCTAGATATGAATTTACTATTGTTAATAGCTTGGAGATTGTTGAAGATTGTCTATGCATATTGTCTCGTCGATCTAGTATCTATAACATATGGGTATTGAGCAACCACAGTGTAGAACAATCTTGGGAACTGTTGTCATATAATATCCCATATCATGATCTTGATGATTATGCTGCAAACTTCGACCAGCTAACACAATTTTCATTCTTGAATTTGGAAGGTATTGGTTCTCCTATATTCAATGCAGAGCCTCATATTGTTACACAAGTTTGTATTTCCTTCTCTTCCCTTTGCTTGATTCTCCTACAAAGAACCTATTAGTGATCACCATGTTGGATCGTTACTGTTCACAGAAAGTTGGGACAGAAAAGTTGCAGCAGAAAGATACACAAGAGAATATAAGAAACTGAGTATGTATTATTGATTGATTGTTTTTGAATGATTACAGACTCAAATCTATATATACAAACTGAAACAACACCATTGAAGAGGTGTATACCGTTTCCCTTAAAGTAAACGACATAAACTAAAACTAAACGTTATACCCTACAGATAACCGTTCATACTGATTATCTTTTCAAAGACCCAGCCCATATAAAACTTACATTCATACATAATATAAATACACTAAATACTAATAGGTCCTTAGACTTTATATTAACAAACTTCTGATTATAACATTAGTTCTAATATTCTCCCCCTTAATGATATAATCAGTAGTTATTGAACCTTGAGAGGCTTCACTTCAAATGATGGCAAGGCCATCTTCTTTCTTGACTTCACAATAATGTGGGTTCATCGTCAGTTTCATACATGATATGTGCTTGCTCCTCCTTGTCTTTCTTCTTCCATTTGGTACATTCACATGCAAAATGACCTAAGTTATCACATTCATGGCATCTGTAAGTGCTCTTGTCTTTAATCCTTGACTCGTACTTGTCTCTCGTGCATTTGGACTATTCTTCCATTTCAAGCTTTCCTTGGCTTCTTTGTTGAAAGTTTTACCTCGCCCTTTACCATGACTTTGGTTGTTTGAACTTGCCATCAGAAGTTTGTTTCGGTTAATTTTGAACATTGTAGTAAAACATTTCCTTGTTCTCGAACTGATGAACTGCTTGATACGTTATCATGCTTGTCACCTTCTTTTCCTACCATGCTTGCTTGCTTTTAACTTGCTTACTTCTTACAACCAGAACCGAGATGGTTTCTGGCGTTCTTGCTCTTGTGTTTGATCAAAAGATCAAATCTCTTACTTGCTACTGGCCAACTTGCTAACCAGGTTTTCTTGCTAAACTTGCTCAATATTGACCAGCTTGCTAATCAATATTGTGTTTTCCTGACCTACTTGCTAATCAGGTTTTCTTGCTATTTGAACCTAAGAAAAGGCTCGAAATTTGCTATTTGAATATTAAGGCTCGGAACTTGTTATGAATCACTAGGATTTGATTTAACTTGCTATGAACCACAAGGATTCGGATTAACTTGCTATGAACCACAAGGATTCGGATTCTTACTTCTAGTTTTGTATTTTCCCAATCTAAAAGAAATGATTTGTGTTTCCTTAAAATAGAAAATATAAAAAACTTAATCTTATTTTCTTACTTTCTAACCTTCTAAAAAACTAAGTCTAATTCTAAGTTAAAATCAGAAAGTACAGGGAAATACCAGAATCGTTCCTTCGTTCTATTGGGTGAACACAATCGGTTGATATGATTGATCGAACGTGCATTTTGTTTACTTTCAATCGAACGATGCCTGATCTTTTCCTCTGGTCTTACTCCGGTTGTACAATAACCTTCTTATGCCAATAGGGCAAACTTTCAATCCCTTCTTTCTTTTCTTCCAGTCGCTACAAAGGTTGTATGATAACTTCCTTCTGCCTTTTATTCCTGCTCTTCAACGATGGCCACTTGCATACGTTCTTCCCTGGATCGATTAAAACTCTTGCTCTGATGCCAATGTTACACAGGTTTGTATTGCCTTCTCTTCGCTTTTCTTGATTCTTCTACAAAGAACCTATTAGTGATCACCATGTTGGATAGTTACTGTTCACAGAAAGTTGGGACATAAAAGTTGCAGCAGAAAGATACACAAGAGAATATAAGAAACTGAGTATGTATTATTGATTGATTGTTTTTGAATGATTACAGACTCAAATCTATACATACAAACTGAAACGGCACCAATGAAGAGGTGTATACCGTTTCCCTTAAAGTAAACGACATAAACTAAAACCAAATGTTATACCCTACAGATAACCGTTCATACTGATTATATTTTCTAAGACCCAGCCCATATAAAACTTACATTCATACATAATATAAATATACTAAATACTAATAGGTCCTTAGACTTTATATTAACAAACTTCTGATTATAACATTAGTTCCAACACGTATCACCCCATGTTAATGGGATGCCAAAAAGGAAGAGACACGAGATGAATAACAAGAGGAATAATAAGGTATGTTCTAATTATGTTGTTATTTCATATTCTGTGCATATATTGTTCTTATGGACCGTGTATCATGTTTATTTTTCATTCCAATTTTTTTAGTTAGTTGAACATGGATCTTAGAACACTTGATTCTTATAGCCGTTTGACAGAATGACAGTTCTTTGAAATGTAACGTACCTCTTCTTTACAGCATGATGAGATACGTTGAGTCTTTTCTATTGGTTGAAACATGTACGAGTCCCGCTGATGAAATGTTATATATACTACATATTGAATTTAGAAGTCTTATGTTATTTACTACGTAAAGGTCCTCTTAGTAAAGTAATTACTCATCTAGAATTTTGGTGAAAACAGAAGGTTAAATTTGAGTTATAGCTCTTGCAGGGCACTACCATTTGAGTTTCATTATTTGTGTAGCTGAAACTTACGATTAGTTTTCATATATTTATTCATACCTTCATACTTTTTCATTTTAAATTTCAGCAAGTTAAGGGAGAACTTTCCATCCCAGAATCAAGTGACAAAGTTTGATGTTGTAGAAGAAGTACAGATGACGGATTCGGTATTTCTTTGATAAATCGGACATGCTCCTGTTATGGATCAATCTTATTGATTTTAGTATCTTATGTTAATGATGATTATGGATGACTTCATTTTGAGGGATTTGTGTACTGTTTGATGGTTTTTAGTAACTTGTGTTTGAAACCTTTTAATAATTTGCGTATGCATAAACATGCTATAAACTATAAAGTATAACTATTGCTGGATTTTTTTTTCATAGTGTCTTAACTATCACTACTTGTATTTTAACTGTCTTGTATAGCTGGTGGTAATATATTATCTTTGCTATGTAAAAGTGTTTTATTAGACAACCTATACTTATTTCAAAATATTTATTTGAGATAAAACTAAAAATGTTACTACTTTAGTTCGTATCTAACCTAAGGGGTAGTTTGTGTTAGCCTATTTAGTTCGATGTTGAAAGTGTTTGTATTTGCTTTAGTCAATGTTGAAAAGCTTTTCAGGTCACTTTTGTTAGCTTATGAGCTTATCAAGTTGAGCTTATGTCATATATAGTTCACGCAAGCTCAACTTGATAATCTTAGAAGCCGAAAAAAGTGACCCTGTGAGTTGTTCAAATATTATATATGCTCATAAGCTGAGTAAATAAGCGAACACAAACATCATCTAAAACTCTATGTAACATTGGATTCTATTAGGGTTGTTTTTTTTTGTTTAAAAATAAAAATAAAAAAAACATCATCCAAACACCCTTTCATGAATTGCTTATATTTAAACTTTTGAGAGCACGCATTCTAGTAACACCAAGTTATAAAAAGGTGTTTCACATCAGCAGAATCCATTATTAGCCGTAGTGGTATCACTGAAAACTGGGACAAGTACAATCTTTTTTTTTAAGTTGATATGATAACTTTGGCTATAGCACTGGTAACACCGGTTTATAACCTTATAATGTTGAAATGTATTTCCTATGCTGAGTGAGTGCTCTTATCTGCTTCTTCTACCGAAACATAACATAAAAAATAAGCAATCCCAAACACTATAACATTTATTGGTGTTATATAGTAACTGTATGGTTAATGCTATGACGACAAATCAACCCAATTATAGTATCTTAAAAAGGCCTATTTCCTTCTAGGCTTATTGATTAATGTCGGTGCATCATTACTATGTAAAATTATATGATAAATAAGGGTCATGTTTGGCAAAATCAACCGGAGTTGGAGCTATAAGTAGTTGTCCTTTGTATAAAAGTGTTTGGCAATGGTATATGTAGTTGTAGTTGCAATGTGTAAAATGGTATACAAAGGAACTCATACATAAACATTTATTAGGTATGTGATTAATGTGAGGTTATTTGGGTAATAAATTAATAATAATCTATAAGCGTTGAGTTTCTGCTTAAAAGTCAATTTTGTAACAGAAAGGTGAACCTATTTTATCTGACACAACTTTTTTACATGCAATGAGAGCATATCTTTTAATAAACAGAAGCTTGAATTCAATAGCTCCCGAAGGTCCTTGCCAAACATACCCATAATGTGGCAATGATGTATGTTGTGATGTAAAAGAATTTTTCAGAAGTGGCAAGTTATTGGGTGAGTTGAATGCTACTCTCATATCTTTAATTCTTAAAGTCCAAACCCCTAACAAAGTCACTGAATTCAGACCTATAGCCTGTTGTAATGTACTTTATAAGTGCATTAGTAAAGTGATCACAAATAGGATTAAACCTGCTCTTGGGTGTTTGGTTAGTTGCAGTCAAAGTGCTTTTATCCCACGCAAACGTATACAAGATAATATTATGTTGACTGAAGAAATTATGAGTGGGTATGACAGAAAACATAGTCCTAGGGTGGATTTTAAAATTGACATCCAAAAGGCATATGATACAGTCAATTGAGGCTTTCTAAGGAGGATTCTTATAGAGTTAGGATTTCATGAGATAATGGTGTACTGGATCATGCAGTGTGTTACAAATACTGCTTTTACTTTAAGCATTAATGGTGAAAGAGTTTGCTATTTTAAGGGTGGTAGAGATCTGAGGCAAGGGGATCCAGTGTCTCCATACCTTTTTACACTAATCATGGAGATTTTCTCACTTATGTTGAACAGAAAAATTAGAAGACATGGAAGATTTCAATATCATTTTGGATGCAAAGACACTAAGTTGTCCCATGTGTGATTTGCAGATGACCTCTTACTCATATGTCATGGAGATACTGCCTCAGTTGGAATCATTAAGAATGCTTTAGAAGAGTTTAACATGTGTTTAGGTCTTATTCCCAATCTGTCTAAAAGTACCGTGTATTTTGGAATCATGAGTGCAGATGAGAAAGTATCTATTACTCAAGTTTTACCATTTTCAACTGGAAGATTACCAGTAAGATATTTAGGAGTGCCATTGATAACTAAAAGACTTGGAGTCAAAGATTGTGGTTGTTTATTGGATAAGATTAAAAAGAGGGTCAAAGATTGGAAGAATAGGAGTCTGGCCTATGCAGGAAGACTTCAATTGATTGTTGCAGTTTTAGAATCTATCCATGTCTATTAGGCCTCTGTCTTCTAGATTCCAATAACTTTGAGCAAGGAAATTAATAGGTTGTTGAAGAATTTTCTATGGAGTCAAGGTGATTCTACTCAAGGAAAGCAAAAGTAGCTTGGAAAACAATTTGCATACCTAAAGATCAAGGTGGTTTGGGGTTGAAGGATTTGAAAAAATGGAATGAAACTATTCTTTCTAAACATGTATGGATTATTGCTATGAAGAAATATAATTTGTGGACCACATGGGTTCATTCTGTGAAACTTAGAGGAAAGAGTATATGGAAAATCCAACCTGATAATGGTGACAGTCGGGGTTGGAAAAACTTATTACTTGTAGGATCTTACATATATTGTATTATGATGATTCGGGTGGTCTTGGATGGTGATGATACAAGAAAGCCATGGTTTTAGAGAGAGGAAGAGAGGATTGGGTGTTTCTAGAGAGATAAACAAAAAGAGAAGGTTAGATTAATGAGAAAGCACCACCCCTTCCAAGGATGGAAGGGGCTTTTATAGTTACAGCAAATACGTCCTCCTGTCGGACTGTGGATCAGGCATACAGTGGGTAAAGACCCGTCCTTCCTCCACGGTGTTACTCTAAACTAAACTACACTAATTAACATGTAAATAACGATATGTCTACGAGCTAACTTATGCTAGATAATTGTTGGGGTGACCGACTCTTCACTATGGATTTTCTGAATCCTAACAATCTCCCCCTAAGGGAGGTCACCCCATGAAATACATTTTGCATCCTAGCATTCTTTCTTTGTCTTTAGTTCCAAGCTCGTAGACTTCAATTCTTCACTTCCGTAATCTTTATGCTTTAGCAGTGACTCTTCAAAGTCCGCATAGTTTTGTACTTTCAGTGGAGGTCTTTGAATTGATCCACATCATGATGATCTTCGAGCTTTCATTGAGATCATCAGCCACAGTAAATCTCTGGATCACCCTTTGTTGTGTTGCCATCATGTGATGTTGTGACTTTTGGACCGACATGCTCACACTTTCTGGATCATGACATCTTTTCATCAGAGTAGCGGAAGCTTTACTGGTTCATGATATTTGCATCTCTCAGAGCCAGGTTATGTAGATAAGCACTTGTCATGATTTCTTTAATTAAGTGTAGATGTTGTGAGCATGCGGCTTTGGATTGACTCCTCAATTCGGATCAGCTGCAACCGTCGGGTGTTCCTGCATAAAACAGTTAGCAATAAAGCGCACAAAAGTGTCTTTGATCACTTTTGTTGAATTGAGGTGCACGGCCCACGGTTCCCCGTTGATCAGTACAAGTACTGCCTGTGATCAGGTAGAATTCCGAAGAATCTCCTTGACAGGGTTTCGCAGCTAGATCAAGCCGTTCTCAAACCGGAACGTCTTAAAGAAGACAACACGGAGTGAGTGAACCAGTGAATTGAGATTCACTGATTGATGAAAATGATTTGAAAACAATCGCGTATTTAATATAAAGAGTTTTGCAATACAACGAAGGTTTTATTGAAAATCAATTATGAATCATAAATACCCTTTAATTTTGAAATATTAATACACAGTCGACGTGCTATGGAAAAGAACTTTTAAGCACAACGACTAGTTTTTCAAAGGTATCCGTCAATTCATTTCCTGGACTAAGGTTGATTCAAGATTGAATCGCCCCATCATTTCTATCCAGTTGTCACAAGCTTGATCTTTTGCAGGATCTCACATGTCACCCACCAAGAGCTTGTATGATGTTGGCTCTAGAAGGATTTCCATCTTCATCTTGAATATTTACATATCACTCGGATGTTCTGGCAATACCACAAGGATAATGCGTAGGACTCTTAATATATTCTTACTTTCCACATTGTGTGAAACAGCAAGTCTTCAAGAATAATGTGTCCTAACGAGATATTTGTGGATGATCTCTTGGCTCTAGACTCAATAGTGCATATTTGGATCCTGTGCCGGAGACTAGGGAGAGGGTCTCCTTCTTCAATATCAACAATCTCTAAGAGAAAGTTGATAGATTATGTAGGTTCCCCGTGAGAATGAAACAAGCCCTTTTAAGAGGAACTTGAGTAGCTTAGGAAGTTTAGTGCAGTGTGTCACTGGGTCCATGACGTCTTGTCTTCAATACCAGTGTTACCTTAGTAACAACCAGTAGCATATGTATTGAACCCGGATACTGCCATAAGGTTGAGTTATTGGAGGGCTATTTCTTTTCACCCTTTTCACATTTAATTCTTTTTCATTCTTCAACCCCTTCAGTGCTTACCGAGACTTCATAACTAGAACCTTGTTGGGTTTATTCCAGTTCTAGCTCTATCTCAGTCCGCACTCTTCTCATTTCTCATTTTTCTCCTTTTTTCAATATACCTAAGGACTCTACACTATCTAGTGGATTGTCCATGGGTAAATCCCTCCGGTTCTGGAGGATCATGGGAACTAATACCTAACCTCACCATCCTTATAACTCCATACATAAAGTAAAATGGTCGGTCTTGTGGTACAGTTCATTCTTCCTTGAAACCAATTGAAAAATCATTTGGAAAAACAATCAAGGTACTTGTGATACGAGATCAAAGCATTTTGTACCTTAATAGTTTTGATCATTTAGAAAACCTCCCCCTCAACATGTGCATATGATATAGAATTTGTTTAGCACATGGAGACAAGAGGACTTTGAAATATTTTCTTTGATCACAATTTTCATAGAAAAAGCCATTTGATTTTCTTTGGTAAATTCTCCCCCTCACTATGTGCATAGGATAAGTGAAATCATTTTATCACATAGAGGAAAGAGTTCTTTTGAAGCACATCCACAGACACAAAAGCCATTTAGAAACCATTCGCTCCCCCTCAATATGTGCATCAATATATGAAAGAGTTTAGTACATATGAGAGAGCAGCCTGCACATTTGAATCAAATTGATCATCATTTATCAGATTTCATTATTAAATCACAATTTCTCCCCCGATCAAAAATATCAAACCCTTTGAGATTTTGGATCCCAAGTGATTTAATACGGTTTATAAAATATTGGAGAAAATGTGGCCTTGTTTAAATACTCATCTGGTTTTTGGATAAATCCTCCTCCTCAACATGTGCATTATGTATATTGAAATCGTTTGGCACATGGAGGCAGGAGTGCCTATAAAGGACTAAAACCAATTCCATTTAAACAGATAAGAGATTTAAATCACTATCTCTCCCTCGATCAAAAATTTCAAACCAATTGAGATTTGTGATCCCAAAAGATTTAAATCATTTAGAAAATTTTAGGGGAAAGACGTGGCAAGATTTAATTTTTGAAATTGACTGAGATGGACCAACTCTAGACATTAAAGATTGTTAGTGTCAGGTATGATAGTTTTTTAAACGATCTTTAAGTAAAATAAAACAATTTCACAATCAAACAAGAACAGAAAAAATTTCATTTTGTAAGATCTTTGAGTTTTAAAGAAAATCATACCATGACATAACATTAAATCTTTAGATCCCCACATTTTAACGTACACACGGACTCTTTTGAAGATATATTGTTCGAAAATGCTTTAAATAAAATCACTCTCCCCCTCAATCGATGACCAAAGTCGTTGATTGAGTGACTTAAGTTTTGATAAAATAAAGTCCGGTGATTTCCAAAATTAAGTCCAATTTATTTTCAAAACAATATTTTCCATTTTCAAAACAATTTTATTCAAATTTTTTCAAAAATTGTTTAAAAATGGTATCCTGCACGAAGGTACGTTAGTGGTTGAGAAGCTTTTGTTGTTGTTGCTGAGGGTTGGAAGAAAAACCGTCTGCTGATGCAGTGAGACTTCTTCTTACGTTGCATTTTGAATGCCAACTGAGGTCAAATTAAGCTCCGTTTCTTCAATCACTTAGAAGAAAACCATCTGCTGATGCAGTGAGACCTCTTACGTTGCATTTATGCCAACTCTCCATTGAAGTCCAATTAAGCTCCGTTTCTTCATTTGTCAACCCAAGATATAGTTACCCTTTCCTTTCGGCATCCAATCATCTTTAATTGTGGGATCCGGATCGGGAACATTCTTATATACCAATATACCTGCATACGTTAGTGAACACACATACAAATATATGGTGGTCGACAACACCCAAACAACAATCGACTAATTCAAGTCAATTCAACATATCAATCACTTCATATAAGGTATGGGAATAATGTGTTCATCAAACTCTAATCATCTAATCCTAACAATCATATCCTAGGCACCTAGTCCTTCAACATAGGTTAACATCATTTATAATTAAGCACATTAGGATAATTAGATAAGTCCGATAGATGATACAAATTTGAAAACATTCTCCCCCTCAATCAATGACTCAATTTTTTTGAAAAGTTTAAAAGCGCTGAAGTCATTGATTGAGTTTGCAAATTATTATGAAAACTCTGAAACTGATTGATTTGTAAGCAACTCATTTTCCACCATTTTGAAAACAACAAATATTTTTCTGAAGAATTTTAGACGGAAAAACATTTGTGTAGGAACAACAGTCCTTCGACATACTTTCCTCAATAAGTTTTAGGATAAGTGCACGAAATATTTGAAAATGGTTTAGTGCAGCACTTTCCTTTCTTGAAGAGCGGGTTGCTATCTGAAATAATAGCAAACCATGGTTTTAGCGCGGGTTACAGTCTGAAGTAACTGCAAGCCATTGTTTTGAAGCGCGGGTTACAGTCTGAAATAACTGTAAGCCATATTATGAGACATGTTTTGGAAAAGAATATTTACACCTCCTGCTCGAACTTCATCTATGGTCCCGTGCCATTATTGAATGACATTTCTAAGACCGCAGATGTTATCGATACCAGAAGACATGTCTTGAGAAAACAATATTTTTGGTATTTTTCAAATTTTCTAATTTTTTATGGGTTTTTGTTGGTTTTATAATTTTCTATTTTCTTTTTGCTGGTTTTATATTTTTGTATTTTCTTTTTGATAACTATATACAGATAGATTAGATGATATAGTATAAGAAGATGATGATATGAGTACCGAGATAAGGATATCGAGCAGCCCCGTTGTAGAAGATAAAAATCATCATCTCTTAAACGTCCACCACCAAAGCTTCCGAGGCTCCAGAATAGAAGATAGAAATTGAACCATCTGAAAGTGAGACTTTGGCAGCTTCCCCCCAAACCGAAAATCCTTTAGCTGAGCGGATTCAACGCTTTCTTTCAAGCTTCTCTTAGCCAGGTGCACAAAGAAGCACACCATTATCATCGAACTTGCTGCTCCTTTTAAGAATAATCACCGTGATTCATCGTTCGAGGTTATATCATCCAATAGAAGAACAGCAAAGTATCATCCCACACATAAATAACTCTTCTCAAATTTCATTCCACTGAAGTCTGACGCAATCCATTCCAAAAGGTGTCAAGAGAACACTTCCCCCGTGTAGTTGAAATGATGCAGTCCGTCTCTTAGTATAATGCTCAAGAACTCTCCCGAATACACTTCATGAGGGGAATGAAGAATACCTTCCCATGTTCACATTTTTCTTCCCTGATGAACGTGTATGAAGCTCAAGAACCTGAAGTACACAAATATCCAAGAACTCTCCCGAATACACATCATGCCCGGAGAGAAAATACCTCCTCAATGTTTGTGGTAAACAATGGCTTTCTTCCCTGATGATCGTGTATGAAGCTCAAGGACCCGAAGTACACACATTCCCCAAAGAGAGAATAACCGATAACATTGAAGAAGCAGGCCGAATCACTGATTATCTCTGCGGGTGACAATCTCTGCGGATGTCAACACCAGAATGAGTGATTATATCTCTGAATCACTGATTAAGCCCTCAAGTGAGACAGCTGAGCGCCCCCAATGTACACAATTCTCTCTCACCTGATGATTGCGATAACATCGAGATCATCACACACTTGTGTACCTCTTATATCTTCAGAAACTAACTCTTCCATCTCTTCCCCCACATAGTTGGAATAAGAACACTAAATGCCATTGATGAGTAAAACCTTGAGATTCTCTGCGGTCATGACAATTGTTTTCCCGGGATAACTTCAATCACTTAGAAGTATTAAGTTCATCAAGTTTACTCGCGTTTAGGTACGTGTCTCCTTCCCCCTTGCTGGTTTTGACACTTCAGAATCAGCAACATATTGTAAGCCCGTATACTAGAAATCTTGTTGAGAAGATCATAATTAGCTCAGAAGTATCTGTGAGAATCAACTTGCTGAAGAAACAGAATGAGCAAGTCTAATTGGGGATTAAATCAGACATTTCACCCTCCCCCAATTAGTGCTCTCCCCTAAATCGACAATCTTTTAATAAATGCCCAGATTAAGAAGAAGTCTTTGGATAATCAAATGCAACTCGTCTTTAGTCTTCTAACATGTAGCAGAGAATGTAAAACTGATTGTAGACTCGACCTTCTTCAAGATTGTCCGAATGGGGAATAGAGTGTTAACATCTTCAACTCACACCAAAAAGCATCCCACCAAAAAGCATCCCAATTAACTTACATCTTGCAAATCCCCTTAACTAAAATCCCTCCCAATCAAACAAGAACAGAAAGATGTTCATCAAGGAAATCAGCAATCAGGCCGCAACGAACACACAAGATGGTAACACCAAACTACCAATCACATCAAACAAGAACAGAGAGATCGTTCGGAATCATCATGTTGATGTATACGTGAAGCATTAACCGGAAGCACTTTGTCGATAAACTCATCAATCCGAGTGAAGATGTCAACCAACGGCTCTTAGAAGAAAGTCCATGTAAAGATGACCCGATAAGAAGAAGCTCGGTTCTTACATGAGTTAGAAGCCGTTTGACCATTTATTCTCATATAACACAACATGTAGTGTCATCATACTTCTTCTCCCCCTCAAGAATTGCAGACGAAGTTGCCATTCTTGACTAAATAAGTGAAATCATCCATGTGTAGTCTATTTCCACTTCTCCCCCGCAAAAATTGCATATGATGTCGCCATCGCCATTTTAATTGAGCTAGTGAAAAAAAAAAAAAAAAAAAAAAAAACCATCAACGGTAAGTAGATCACCATTGAGAAAAAAACATGAGAAGAAGATCCACTTGATGACTGAGCGCGCATGGAAAAAGCATGAAGCATGTTGATGAGAATGGTCATAATAAGAAGATTTCTCTTCTTCCGAAGATAATGCGCACTGAAGCGTACACACTTATTTTCTTTAGACAACGAGGCTTGAACTGAAGTATTCAAACGTCATTATCTCTCTCTTTTCAACTCTCTTTGGCAAAACTTGTCATCAATCCCATTATCATTCAGTAGGCTCTTTGTCGTGACAGCTGATGGAGAAAACCCATTATGATGAATTTGACCCTGAAGTAAACTACCCCGAACTTGTGACTTAAACTTGCACATATGTAACAAAGAGCGGTGCCGAGAATTCATGCCCATTTGAATCTCTAAGTACTCTATACTCTTCAACCAACCAACCATCAAGTAATAGACGTACATCACCTCTTGAAACTCCACAATTCAATGTGACACTGAGCACTACAACGTAACTCCTTAAAGTGATAGTTATTTTGTGGTGTTGTGAGCCCAATTCCCCCAAGTGGTAAAAGAAAAGGTAAAAGACACCCAACAATAACTAGATTTCCAAGTCTTCATTTTTGATAATAAGCTCGAACAAGGATCTTGAAGAATCTTCATCCAACCATCCCCGATACCTTCAGATGCTAAGTACACTCGCCCGTGATATTTCACTTCAACCTCAAATAAATAATACTGAATTAACGCCATTGTCACATCTTCTGGTTAAAAGTTCAAATCTAGCCTCCTTTTGACGTTTTAAGTGAACTATGATAATGGTTTCCATCCCGACCATGGTTAAAAGCACATAACCCCATAAAACTTTGAAATAGCCAAACTGCCATGACGAATATCCAAACACACATCCAATTCATGAAGTACACCCTTTTATCCCTTCTTTGAAGTAGAAATCGTAGCACAAGCATCAAATAAGATCCCGGAATACACTTTCCTTTCTCCAGGATGGTCCATCAATACGGGATTTTACAATTCTATGGCTTAAACCGAGAAATAGTTTCTTTCGCGAGATTTTACAAAACCAAGAATAAACCGCAAGATAGATCCGGAAATGTACTTTACTACTACCAGGATGTTTCCATTGTCACGGGATTTTACAAGTATATGATTTAAACCGAGAAATAGTTTCTTTCGCGGGATTTTACAAAATCAAGACAAAACCGTAAACAATTTCAGCTTGAATGTGTAATGACAACTTTGGTTTCGGTGAATATTTGTTTTAGGGGAACATGCATTGGTTCTTCAACGATTCTTCTCCACCATGAATAATTCTATACCCAAATGTAGACAGCTTCACAAACCATACTAAGTCAAGTAGTATAAACTCCTTTTCCCTGGAGGTTAACCGTAACACATCAAAGTACTTGTTTCTCCCCCATGATGGTTTCGAACTTTCGGAAGCATCATAACGTGTACGACCATTTGCACGAGAAGTTCTTGTCATAAGCAAACATATTGAAAAATCATGACTGACATTGAAGATTCTTGAAAGATTTTGCTTAGACTGTGAAGTATCATTGACATTCTGTGGCGTTGAATATCTCATGGGAATTGCTGTAAACGAACCTCCTTTAATTCACTGGCTAATAGTAATGACCACATATGGAGATAACGTCACTTCAATTTCGCATCAATAATACCGTTCAAAAACCCCGTAGTCATTTTTCACTTATTCGCTTAAGCCGTGAATTTAGTATCCTCTGTGAAAATATTATACCAAACCAAAATTCAACTCATTATCAAAAATAAAATTTCATCCAAATAAATTGAGAAATTATTCGGATAACATTTTATTTTGCAAGCAATTATCATGATCAGCCCATATCATCCCACCAAACGAGATCCGGCAGACCTATATCAAACGAGATCCAATAAAATACGAGCCCAACACCAATTGGCTCCCGGCCTAGTCCATAATATTACACGGTTGTAATATATGATACCCTAAAATACTCTCAACAGATACAACCCTAAACATAATCACACGCACCTCAGAAATCCGCCTACCACCAAACTTCGTTTCTCTCACCACACTCATTTCACAAAAAAAAAAACATATCTCATCTTCGAAAATCACAAATCTGATCTCATCAAACTCATTTTAAACCTCAAAGACGAATCTCAGTATCTCACAAACACAAACTTAACCATACCGAACCTAGATTATTTATTTGCAGCTTTAGTCCAAATCAAGAAAGTTGAAGAGTTTCAAGATCCTTTGAAGGGGGTCTCGGGTAAGGTTAATTAGGTTTTCGTTTCAGTTTTTGATCTAAGGTCATATAACGAATTTTAAGGAAAGAAAAATAACATATTTGTTATATTTTCTTTTCTGGTTGATTCGGATAGTAATAGAAGCTTCGTCTTCTAAATTGATCGATGATGAATAAGGTTCAATTGAAACAATCTTGAAAAAGGTTGCAACAAAATTGAATCCAATCTGAGATAAGAGTTGTTTATGTTTTTATGATGAGTCTTGGAAATGAATGAGATGGGTAGTGATTGTGAGGGTCCTTTGGTGAGTCTAGATGTAGGATTTTTTTTTGGTTATGCTAGATTCGGACTGATGATGGTTTTGACTTGAAGTCGATTGATGTCTTGTTTTGTATTTGGTATTTGTTGGCCATGGTCTTGTTTACGCGTAATTTTTTTCTTATGCGTAGACTATACTTTAAAACCTTGTGCGTAAACTGTGCTTACGACTAAACCTTTTCTTATGCGTAAGGTCTTTTTCATTTACGCGTAACTTTTCTGCTTATACGTAAGTTTCTTAGGCGTAAAGCCAGAAGCTTAGGCGTAAAAGCATACGCGTAAACCATTTCTTACGCGTAACTTCACAGCTACGCGTAACAACTCTGTAGATCCTCCTTATGCGTAAGAATAGGGTTTTGACCCTTTGACTTTTACGCGTAACCATTCCTTACGCATCACTGAAGATGCTCCTTATGCGTAGAAAACTAGGGTTTTGACCCTCGTTGACTTTTTCCGATGAGTTTTCCGACCACTTTTCCGACCATCTTCATAAAAACCCAGAAAACTGCTATGAAAGATGTTTCATTTTAACCCTCGTTTGACCAAATAAATTCATATAACCCATAAAAGCATATGAGTATTCATTTTTTTTCTCGTTTGACCCATGTTTGACCACATAAACTGACCAGTTTGACCACTTTTACTTCACGGATTGGTAACAAAAAAAATCATAAAAAGATAGTACAAATCTGTTTGGACTGCAAGACGCAAGACAGATGATTTAAACATGAAAGGACCATATGACTTTTTCTTGACCAAAAAGATACACAAAGAAAACTTAAAAACTGTTTTACCACCAAAGATAATGAAAGGAAAAAAAACTTTCAGATCCGAAAAAAACGGGTAAAAACAGCTTCAAACATAACACGAAAACCACAAACAATCAACACAACACAATAACCTGGGCTCTGGTACCATTTGTAGGATCTTACATATATTGTATTATGATGATTTGGGTGGTCTTGGATGGTGATGATACAAGAAAGCCATGGTTTTAGAGAGAGGAAGAGAGGATTGGGTGTTTCTAGAGAGATAAACAAAAAGAGAAGGTTAGATTAATGAGAAAGCACCACCCCTTCCAAGGATGGAAGGGGCTTTTATAGTTACAGCAAATACGTCCTCCTGTCGGACTGTGGATCAGGCATACAGTGGGTAAAGACCCGTCCTTCCTCCATGGTGTTACTCTAAACTAAACTACACTAATTAACACGTAAATAACGATATGTCTACGAGCTAACTTATGCTAGATAATAGTTGGGGTGACCGACTCTTCACTATGGATTTTCTGAATCCTAACATTACTAATCAGATATAAAATCAAGATGAATGTGGTATGTAAAGTTGAGGATGGTTGTGATATTGCATTCTGGCATGACAATTGGAATTCACTTGGTCCTTTAATTCAATATATATCTTACAGAGATTTATATGATGCAAGGCTCAATGTTAATATGAAACTGAAAGATATGGTATATATGGAAGATGGAAGTGGCCTGAAGAATGGTATAACAAATTTCCAATCATTACTAGTACTGAGGATCCTCAAATTGTTGCCGATAGAAGAGATAAAACTATGTGGAAGACCAACAGCGGGGAAGAAATTGAATTCTCTATTCAAAAAGTCACAAAAGATATCAACCGTACATGAGATTTTCATCTCATACGGCTTCTCCCTTATATGCATAATGATAAAATTATAAAGAAGACGAAAATCTTCTCATTGCATTATGAACTGAGTAGGCTAGTGTTTTTACAAGATCTCTAGCCAACCTTCCTGCAAGACATCTTTTCTTAACATCAAACATATTGGTACTAGAGAGAAATGATAACTCCAACAATTTCTTTGTTCTCAACGCTTCCATATTTCTAGGAATTAGTGCAATGAAGCTCCAAAAGTGATATGGTGGAAACTGGCATGGTATGCTCAATACATTCCTTTACGTTCATTCATCCTATGGCTTGCTATTCAGGGCAAATTGAGTACTCAAGATAGGTTGATGATATGGGGGATTCAAACAGTTAATAGATGTCCTCTATGCTTATGTGACAGTAAAGATCTAAAGCATCTATTATTTCAGTGTGCTTTTTCAAATGAGGTATGGATTAAAGCTAAAGAGATTGCAGAGATTAAAAGTAGAAGTACTAAATGGGAGGATATTGTCAATGATATGGCTAATGATGAAGTAATTAATAGCATTGGGAGTGTCATTAATAGGCTTGTATTTGCACCCAGTGTGTATCAAATATGGAATGAAAGGAATGGCAAAATATTCCGAGATACTAAGCAATCAAGTGAGGAGGTCTTCAATAAAATTGTGGAAAATGTGAAATTCAAGCTAATGGGAATCACTATGAAAGATAATCCAGCTGTAAAAAGGATGGAAAACAAGTGGAAAGTAAAATGCAAAAGGATTTGTGTAGCAACTGAGTGATATAGAGCACACTTTTGTATGGGTGTTTGGATATTAACTTCATAAGCAGTTTTTAAGGGGGTGTTTGGATTATTGGTTTGCAGTTGCAGAAGTTTTTGTCTGAGACTTATGTCTTCATGAAATGTAAATGTAGGCCAATGGGGTATGTATAAGATCCACATCCTGTTCTTACTTTGGCAGAATTGAGGTTCAAGATTATCTACAAAATGATAGGTTTTTACCTAATATCTTCAATTCTAACTATTTGGAATTTTGAAGATAATGATAAACTCACTACAAATGATGGCCTTGTAATTTGGTTCTCAATAGCTCTGTCTTTCTTATGAGTTTTCTAGACAGTCTCTCAATAGGCCTTTGCTAAGTAATTGTGAGTATGTTTAGGAACTTATTTGAAAACAGTCTAGTGTGAACCATAAAGTAGATATCCATTTGTGGAGGGTAAAGTGAGTTTAGTGGGCAGTGTAAGAAGATAGAAATAGTGAGGAGTGAAAGACGAACCTACTTGGTCCTATCTATACACTACGAAGGAGGTTAGGATGGTTCTCCCTCAAGGTGTGTGTTCCCAATGATTCTGAAGCCTTTTTTAAAGAGGGAAATGTAAGAATCTTGGTATAGCCCTTGACTAGAATGGTATGGGTGGCTATAACCTTCATTATGATTCCTTTTCACCTATCCACGTGATACATTGTGGATATGGTTGAATGGTCAAGTTTTGAAGGTGTTTATGGAAATGTAGTAATGAGGTTATAGTCTTGGTGCATTAATGGGTGAATTAAAAAAAAGGGCTATGTTATTGCATTAAGGAGGAAATGTAAAGCTGAATGGAAACATGAGAGATATGAAGTTGTAATGAGTGCTCTGCTTTGTCTCTGTTTGTCTGAGATTTATAAATAATGTTTGTCCGAGATCTTTCCTTATTGTAACTGATATCGGATAGGCTTAGACATTTTGCTTTGTGTATCCTGGTATGGGCATGTCCATCCACTGTCGGTGTTAGTTTAAAACTGATGTACAAAAGTTTCATATTAATATAATTTCACCCTTTGCAACCAAAAAAAAAAAAAAAAAAAAACAATGTATGTTATATACTCATGTTGGTTTGATAAATTAATCTGCTTTCCGTTTGGCCTTTTTTATACAATTATAGGTCCAAAATGTCCGAGACTGTTTGAATCTTACCTTTTACATTGTTGATCAGTTTCTTATGAGGATTTGCTTTGCAAAGTTTCTTATGAGGATTTTAATTATTATAAATGAGATGGTGTTTGTGATTGATTATTTTCTCTGCTTTTTCGTTTTTTTATAAATAAAAAAGCAGATTTGATTGTTTGTCTCATTCAGACTGCTGTGCTTATCAACTTGTTTAAGCAGATAAGCAGTTTCCGATGAGCATTGCTTATTTGACATGAAACTCAAAAGTTTTTTTTTACCACAATACTTAACTTAATATCTGTTATATATGCATTTAGTTGAAATTTGCCAATACTATTTCAAGAAGTCCTTTTTCAGCAAGCTTAAAAGTAGTTCCTGCATAAGTAGAACAAATAAGAAATCCCAAACAACCTCTTAGTTTCTTAACCACTTGATTCACTGCAGGGTTTTAATGTGAGAGCTTGTTCTTGATATCCTTAACCAAATACTGATAAATTTTGATGTGAAGGATATGATCCGATACAAGCGTGTCTGCAAGTTATGGCAATCTCTCATCTCAAGTTCTGATTTCATTGAATCCCATCTGAACTAGAGTCACAAAAACTATCGCAACAATGAAGTTATACAAAAGAGGTTACTCCTGTCTAGGTTTCGCTGCCGATCTAAATTTAGTTGTGATGTTAATAACATGTCCTTTAATTTCAAAAATGTCTTGCTATTTGTTTTTGCAACGACCTTTTATGCATCTCGCCTATTGTTGGTGATGTTTTGGTAACCAATCCCTCAACTCGAGAGGTGAAAAAAGTGAGAAAGGGCGGAATTCTTGACAGCGGATCACTATGGCCGACTTTCGTCTCTATTCGACCAGTCGGTCTCACAGTTAGGCAGGCTTATACCATTGCGCCCACGAGCAGAATCTTAGCTAAGCTATTATGTTAGGGTTTTGGTTATGAATTTATGATTCCTTGACCAAGGATTACAAGGTTGTATTAGGTTTCGAGAAAGGTAAAAATTGAACATGTTTTCAAGTGTTAACATTAAAATCGAATGTTTGGAATGTTGTTGGGGATGTAGAGTATAGTTCTGTTAGTCGTGGTGGTACCTTATGCAACGGGGCACTTCATTGGTTTATGAAAGATGAAAATGACGAGAAATTAATTCTCTTTTTTGATTTGTCTAAAGATGAGTTTACAAAGATACCCCAACCTGATGATTGGAAATATGAATTTAATTATAGTAGCGACTTAGAGATTTTCAAAGAATGTTTATGCATATTTTGTGATTTACGTTGTCTTTATAACATGTGGCTATTGAAGAACTACGATGTTAACTATTAAGGACATGTTGTTTATGTGGTTGTATTGATCCTGCAAAATGCCCGAACAGGACTTTGAAAGGTTTTGGTTCCCCTATATATATGTATAGCCTGGTACCCCCCCATTGTTAACGGGAAACTGAAGAGAAAGAAGCGGGTAGTGACTAGCAAAAAGAATGATAAGGTTGGTTCTCATTGTAATATTATTTAATATGCATAGTATAGAGTATAGACTGTAGAGTTCCCTCTTGTAAGTGTTTATGATGATTTCTCTGTCCATATGAAATTGTGTTGGTATTTTATTGTATGACCATGTATTTCATATTTATATTTAACACTTCCATTTTATTTGTTTATTAAATGTCGATCTTAGTTATGTTAGTTCTTTCCCTTTTCTATATCATATATGTGATACACAAAAGTTAAGAAGTTAAAACACTTTTACTTATGATCGTTTAACAAATCTTAGTAATTACTTTTAACGGTTTGAACATGGTGTAGTCCTCAATTGATTTTTTTTGCTGCATATGGTATTTAGAATTGTCATGCTGTCTAATGTGTACATCTACAAAAAGGGTTTGCAGTTAATTCTTTGTTGTATTTGTGAGCTCTCTTTTTGTTGCTTAGGGATCACAATTGGTAATCGAAGGTAATTTTGAGTTTTAGTCCATATAGTGTACTACTAGGAGAGTTTAACTTTTTACCAAACATATATTTGGCTTTTCTTTACTGGTATTTTTTACTCCTGAATTCTAACATAAGATTTGCCGCTGACTAGCTTAATTATGTCCACTTTGATTCTCATGTGATTAAGCAAGAACCTTTCATTCCCGAACCCAGTCCTAAAGTCTGATATTGTTAAAGAAGTTAAGACGACAAAGCACTACTTAGAAGAATCATCCTTCTGTTAGGGATCTATTTTGAGGGATTTGAGTAACTCGTTTTGATGGTTCTTTTATAAATTATGTGTTAATAACATGTTCTCATATATTACTTGGTCTTGATATATAGTGTTATGGTGATCTTTAAATTTTGTTGTACAATGGTGGTTAGTATAATATCTGACCAACTAGTCTTGAGTTTGTTCAGCGTTTATCTGGACCCCCAAGTTATTTAGGTATACTTCTACATGAGTGTTTATTCATTATTTTCTCTTGGATTCTTGATTCCCGGTTATTCTACATTTAATCAAATATCAAAGTGTAGTGACCCAATCATGGAAATTTTGGAGATGTGCCAAATGAAGCTACCATGTAGCTTTTTCATCCATTGTTGATGCTTTATGTATATATGTTCATTTGGTGTGTGTTGATTGTGTAACTCTCTGATCAGCTGTTTTGTGCATGACTAGTAATTTATGGGGTGTTTGGTTGTACGTTTTGTAGATTTTAGATTGTAAGTTTAATAGCATAAATCGAGACGCCCCCTTATTCCTAGCGATGTTGGCATAATCGCGTCCCTAAGTGAACTGCAAGGGCCTACGGGTACAAGTCAAGAGACACAAGGACCAAATAGGTTTACATTAAATCTAAAAACTGAATAGCGGTTATTATTGTGTGAAACGACACAAACTCAGAAACATCACAACGTTTCAATGAAGGCTACAGGCAAGGGTGTCGATTCACCAAGTATAAATAGGGATAGATGATTTCAGTTAGGATCATCAGATTGTACAAAACATAGTTGTAAAACCAAATACGTTATTGTTAATACAAGTCGTTTTTTAGTTATTTGTTTCGTTGTACTTAATTTATTCGAAGTTAAAACCCCGTTGGGTAACAAATTGGCATCAGAGCCTGTTTTGTTTTTGCGACACAAGATCAAAGAGTAGGGGTCGAAGGTTTCTGCAATCGTTGGAACAAAAACACAGCAACCTTGCTGCAGTTTAGTTCAGGCAGAAACGAAGAAGGAACTCATGTTCCTTGGCGAAGGGATTAAGGGCGAAAGAAAAAAAAAAGGTGCTGTTTTTCTGTGCTGGTTCGAAGACAGAAGAAACAAGAACCTTTTGTTGGTGTTTTGCTGGTTTGGAAAAGAAAAAAAGAAAAGGGAACAAATTTTTGTTTCCTGCATAAAAAAACACAAAAGAAAACTTGTTGTTTTTGTTTCTGGTTCGAACAAGAGGAAAAAGAAGACACCAGGGGTGCGTATTGGTTGACTGTACAAGGAAGGAAGTGAACACATTCGGGTGTTCCTACCGAAAGAAAATCATATCGTGGAGGAATCGCAAAATTCGGGTTTTACATTCTAAACTAAAATCTGAACTTTTATAATTTTTAGTCTTATTATACATAGATAAGATTAGAAATTTTTGCTTTTGATTCCTAGTAGAATTTATAAGATTTCCTAGATTCCTACTATATATTCCCTATTATAGATAAGAATAGTTTCTAGACATAATGACTGGAGACACAAGCAAGGAAACAAACAAGGAAATTGTAATTCACAAAGAGGTTACATCGTTTTCCCAATTTCAATGTCCCGTTTAAAAACCTACAAATTATACAGTATGGGCTCTTCGTATAAAAACCATACTAAAAGCAAATGGGTTGTGGGAATTAATAGAACCTAAGGGTAATGAAGAACTGGATACAAAGAAAGATATGACTACAACTGCATATCTGTACCAGGCATTACCAGAAGATATGATTTTACAAGTAGCTAGTTGTAAGAGTGCAAAAGAAATTTGGGAAGCACGACAAACTAGGCACATAGGTGTAGATAGAGTGCAAAAAGCACGGCTACAAACTCTCAAAACTGAATTTGAGATGTTGAAAATGAAAGAAGATGATAGTATTGACATTTTCTCAGCAAAACTCAATAGTATTGTCACAAGGGCTAGTGGCTTAGGATCAACTTTTGATCAACAAACCTTAGTACGAAAACTATCAAGTTCAGTACCCAAAAGGTTTATACAAATAGTGGCAGCCATAGAACAATTTTCTGATCTAGAAAACACAACCCTAGATGATACAATTGGAAGGTTAAAAGCCTTTGAGGAAAGAGTAAAACTCTTTGATGGAAACCCTAGTGACAATCAGGACAAACTTCTGTTCACAAATTATTACAGAAGTACAAGTCATAAGAATGGTGGACAAGAGAAGTTTAGATCATCTGAAGATAACCAAGATGGAAAACCCAAGCAATACAACAATGATAGGAAAACTTCACATAAGTTCAAGAAAAATAATTTTCAGAAAAAGGACTTAAGTAAAGTAAAGTGTTACAACTGTAACAAGCTTGGACATTTCAAGAGAAACTGCAAAGAAAAGAATAGGAGACAAGAGCAATCAAATTTGGTTCAAGAGGACGTTGAACCAATGCTCTTGATGGCAGTTGAAGGAAAAGGAGACGTGGGAGAGAAAATCTTCTTAAATGAAAATGAGATTGAACCCAAGAAGTACATAAGTTCATATAAAAGCTTATGGTACTTAGATAATGGTGCTAGCAACCATATGACCGGAGTTAGGACACACTTTAAGGAAATAAATGAGAAAATTTCAGGAAGAGTCCGTTTTGGAGATGGGTCATATGTAGAGATTAAGGGTAAAGGCTCCATATTGCTGGAATGTAAAAACAAGGAACAAAAGGTGATTCCTAGTGTTTACTACATTCCCAGTTTAAAAAGCAATATATTAAGCCTAGGACAATTAACAGAGAATGGCTATAAGATCATTATGCAAGACAACATTTTATTGCTATATGGTCAGGATCAAAAACTCCTCATGAGAGTTGAGAGATCAATAAACCGACTTTACAATATTAACTTGAATGTTGGTATGCCTATGTGTTTATTGGCTAATTTAGAAAACCATGCATGGCTTTGGCATGCTAGGTTGGGTCATTTGAATTTCGATTCTATCAAACAAATGACTCGGAAGAAATTAGTGGAAGGAATTCCCAAGATTAATCACAAGATTCAAATATGCAATGCATGCTTACTAGGAAAGCACAGTAGAGCTCCGTTTCCAAATCAAACAAACACTAAGTCTTTGGAACCTTTAAACTTAGTATTTGGAGATTTATGTGGACCTATTTCCCCAGAAACAGAATCAAGAAAGAAGTACATGTTTTTGCTAGTAGACGATTTTACTAGATACATGTGGGTATACTTCTTAAAGTCAAAGGATGAGGCGTTTGAGACTTTTAAGGAATTTAAGTTAAAGGTGGAAAATGAGGTCGGGAAAAACTTAAAGGCTTTTAGAACAGATAGAGGAGGTGAATTCACATCAAAAGAATTCACAAGCTACTGTAAGGAGAATGACATACTTAGGCAACTTACATCACCATACTCTCCACAACAAAATGGTATTGTAGAGAGAAGGAATAGGTCTGTAATGAGCACAACAAGAAGTATGTTAAAGGCTATGCATATGCCACAAAATTTTTGGGCTGAAGCAATTAGGCATGCTATTTATATCTTAAATAGAGTGCCTACAAAAGCTCTAAAGGATTCTACTCCTTATGAAACGCTAAAGGGTAGAAAACCAAACATGAAACACCTTAGAGTGTTTGGATGCAAAGCATATGAAAAGGTAACCAAACCACATCTAAAGAAATTAGATAATAGAAGCAAGGAATTGGTTTATGTTAGCCTTAATAGTTGTATTAGAAGTGACGGTCATTCACGTTTAGGAACTTTGTAACGTGTGTTAGATATCGTGATAGAATAGTCAACGGGCTCGTGGATTGGACTAAGCTAAATGGGTACTAGTTATGTTAAGCTTGCCTTTTATCCAATCCAATCCATGTCCAACCCACGAAGCCCATAGAAAGCCTTTTAGGGCATCAAGTCACTTGTACTATAAATACCCCTCAAATGGTCATTTGAGGGGTGTGCTTGAGTGTGTTGTGTGTGTGTTTTCTTTCAAGTAATAAAAGTTTTCTTTTCATCATATATTCATACGCATATGTGTTTATGTGTAGCGTGGTATTCGTGTGTTAAAGAAGGTTGGTATTCGTGGTAAAGTTGAGTAAAAGTAAGGTCCTACAATTGGTATCAATCGCCTAACAATGGTTTAGGAGTGTTTGGGTTGAAGTTTTTTTTGTAGTGTACGCGTAGTGTTCGTTCTCAAAGATTCACGCATAAAACTTTAATTTTTGCACTTAAATCTTCAAGATTCTTATGGTATAAGGTTTATATAGTGTTAAAGATTCTAGTTTTGGAAAAAAGTTCGAAGCTTTATGTGTTTTACATCGTTTTTAAACTAGTTTTTGGTTCGTTGTTCATTTATACGCGTAAGCACAAAAAGCATTTTGGGTGTTTTTGGTCAAAACAATCTTGTTATTTGAGTGTTTTTAAGGCTGTTTGTGCATCAGAAATTGGTTGAATCATTGGAAATTTTTTACGCGTAAGTCAAAACCCTAGTTTTACGCGTAAGAAAGTCAAAACCCTTTTTCTACGCATAAGTTTCTACGCATAACTTTTTGGTGAAGAATCTCCGTGCAACAAAGGTGACTCAGTGCTTTCCTCACTTGGATAAGTGTGTGGAACACTTCGACTTTCGGATATCTTTTACGTTGTGACAGTGTAAAGGATTTTTGGTTTTAAACCAACTCTTACGCATAAGCAGAAAGCTTACGAGTAAGCACTCTACGCATAAGTTAGCTCTTACGCGTAAGGTTCTCTACTTCTACGCTTAACGTTTACGCATAAGACTTACGTTTAACTTTAGGTTTACGCATAAGAATCCTACGCCTAAGCTCTTTACGCATAAGGACTCCTACGCATAAGCAATCCTACGCATAAGCATTCATTTCTACGCATAAGAACCGGTTTACGAGTAAGATTTTGAGCAAAACTTCAAACGACTATAACTTTTGAACCGTAACTCCGTTTTCAGCGATCTTGTGACAACTCGCAATTTCAAGTCATTTCTCAAGTTTCACAATTTCAACATTTATAGTAAACTTGGTTTACTTGTTTCAGATTCGCGTAACCTTGGAGGTTTAGCGGCGAATTCATGATCATGACATCACGTACATTTCATATGGACTAAGATTAGTCTACATTTCATTGACATCATGTGCATCTCATTAGTATATTCACGACATTTCATTTCACCTTTAACGCGTAATTTTTATGTTTAATAATCTTTATCGCGTGAGTTTTATTTTGTACATTTAATCCGTTACTTTCAAAAATGATCCCGAGGTATTTTTAAACTTACATTTAGTTTATAAAAATTATATTTTTAGTTTTCTTAGTGTTTCAAATTTATTTGGTATTTTAATCGTTAACGTTTAATTATTACGTCGTTTTTCTTAAAAGCTTACGATAATTATTTTATCACCCGAATTTTCACAAGGAAAGTATTTTTACAATTTTTATCATCTCAATACAATCTATTTTGACTTATTAAAAACTTACTTGCACCAAGTATTACCAATTACTACACAAATTATACTTTACATACACTTTCTTTACAAGTCTTACAAATAATTATACAAGTAAATGTTTTAAAAAAAAAATAATAATAATAATTGAGGGACAACTCCCCCCAAAAACCGGCCTATGGGGGAGGGTTGTCATTAATGTAACATGGTCTTGATTGTTTATGTTTATACATTACATAAAAGTCTTGTTTGTACACTTTCTCATTCATTCTCTTCATTATTTCTCAAGTCTTAGTAAAAATTGTTTCTCTCCTTTGTTTTCTCTCCAACAAAACCGGCCACATAAGGGTTCTCCAAGGGATCATCTTCAAAAATTTTGCCAAGATCAAGTGTTATAAACAACCTAGTCATATCCTTTTTATGGTTTTGAAATAAAAACCAAGGATATTTAAGTTAATCCTTGTTACTTACACCTCTTCACTATCACTAGTAAGCATGTTTTCATCATTTTTATGTTTCCTCTTCATTTTCATAAGTTTCCTTTCAATTTTGGAGCTTATATGCATGTTATGTGATTTATACCATTTTCTTATGATTTTTGAGTTATAAATATAATTATGGTCATCCTATAAATATTCCCATGGTAAACTTTGGTCTTGATGGTGATTAGGAACCCATGACACCCTAAGAAGGTGTATGGTAGGATTAGATTAGTTTTGGAGTTGATTTGAAGGGATTAGAATAGGTTTTGTCCGAGAAAAACTATTTTCGTAAACTATATTTTGTGTTCTGTCCTTAAATCGAAATTCTGGAAAAACCTACTGTTGGTACGACATTTTGGCCTTCACATTTAGAAAATATACTTTAAAACGAATCCGTGGCCTTTTGAACGGATAAAAACGGAGTTATAACGAAGCCGTGGTGAATTTTTGAAGTTTGACGACGAAAAGTATTATTTTCAGAAAATTCAGCTTTGCTGTTTTTACATTGTTTGGGTCAAAAACGAGCCTTAAGCTTCACAAATTATTTCGACTAGTCAAAAATATATTAGTTTACTTCGATACGAAGCTAAGGACATATTTTACGTAGAAAACGGATTTGAAACGACAAATATATGCACGTTTTTATAAAGTTGCCGTAACTATTATTTTCTGAAAAATTATATTATTTCTACGATTCAAGTATTTCATTAGCTGTAAGGGCCATGTTTGCGGCAGTTTTTAACTATGATGCAAAACTTTTTGGAACAAATTGTCTTCTAGTAAAATCAAGTTCACCGGCCATATTTTTCAAAACAAAAAGCCGTTTGTCAAGCGGAGTCATAGTAAATTATTTACGGATGTTCAAACTTGGCCGAAACTCATTTTCTGCACACAATTAGCAAAAACCACCATCTTTAGCCTTTGATATCTTTATGATCGAAACCTTTTGGACGAAAACTCCTGAACTGAAACTTTTAGATATCGATACAAACTTTCCAAAACCGTCGAGTTCGTTCTCTAACGATCGACGTACACCGTTTTACGACTACTTTTCCGGAGCCGTTTTTGTTGATTTCATGATTTTCCGACGACATTGTTTTGCGACGAAAAATGGTAATTTCACCAAAAATCATTATAAAACCATTGTAGGATGACATTTTGACGTAAAAACATGTAAAGTCATTTTTGATTGGTCAAGACGTCAAAAGAGTATTTTTCGTCGACGAGTAATATTTTCAAAAACCCGTAAATGGTATAAATAACATACAAAGTGCATGCATAACATTACATTGCAACTCATGACATATCATATCATTCGTAATAGGTCAAGATTAACGTATCACACTACATCTCGGTGTACTCACTTTCGTCTTCGCATCATTCCACCAAGTGAGTTTTCATAGCCCCACTTTTACTTGTTTTCATAACTGTTTTGGGGGAGATACATGCTCATTATCTTTTATGACATTCATATCTAGTTGCAAACTACATGCTTAACTGAACTTAATGTTTAGTCATATACTGTATCATAAATCATTGGGCTGAATGTCTTGGGATTATCATTGGACTGAATGTCTTGGGATTATCATTGGGCTGAATGTCTTGGGATTATCATTGGACTGAATGTCTTGGGATTATCATTGGACTGAATGTCTTGGGATTATCATTGTGCTGAATGTCTTGGGATGATCATTGTGCTGAATGTCTTGGGATTATCATTGTGCTGAATGTCTTGGGATTATCATTGACTATACATATCTTGGCAATGGGTTGTGAACACACAGGTTGCAAGTTTTGTATGGGCGGGACTTGGAACTGAGTGGATTTACAATGCCTTTGCTGCATAAACGATTTCTAAAGGCTTTACATTTCAAAACAAACTCTATGAACTCACTCAACCTTTGTGTTGACACTTTTTAGCATGTTTTATCTCAGGTATCTAAGGCATTCACTTCATGGCATGCATTTGGACACATCATGGAGTCGTGGTGACGACGCGTCTCACTTGGGTTTTACGCACTTTAAAACATCGTTTGAATTGTAACAAACTTATTTCCGCACAAGTTGATTTACAATTGGGACCTACTTTGTAAACTCTGATTATTTTATTAAATCAAGCGATGTATTTTCCAAACGACACTTTAGGTCGTTCAATATAACTGTGATTATGATGCTATGACAGTCAATCCCCAGGAATTCCATTCCGCTGCAAAACAGGTAATTTGGGGGTGTGACAGATCTACCCATCAAAACGACCGTGAGAACGAGGAGAATAGACTGCCGAATTAACTAAAGTTTATTCGGGTCAACCTTCAAGTCCTAAAAATGCTCCGAAAAGAAGTTATTGAGGTTGTTAAGTTTTTAGAGCAAATTTTCACTACAACAACCGAGCTTAATCTTCATCCAACACAACTCCTTTATCGTTGAATCGATCCTACATCAACTTTATCATATCATACCTTCATCAATGGCAACTCAACAAGCATTCATGCAGCCGGTGCCGAAAACCGTCCTCCTATGTTGGAAAAAGGTGGTTATCTTCAATGGACAAGTCGAATGCTTCGTTACATCAAGACAAAACCTAATGGAAAATTGATGATCAAATCCATTCAGGATGGACCCTTCATACCTCGACAAGTCCAAGACCCTGGAAATGCTGATGCAACACCTCCCGTCCCACCATTTTTTCGTCTTAAAAAAGAATCGGAATACTCTGAAGAGGATCAGAAACAAGTCGAAGCAGATGACATGGCAATTCATATTGTTCAACTGGGTTTACCAAGAGACATCTTTGCTGCTGTAGACAGTTGTGAAACTGCTTTCGATATGTGGGAACGTGTTAGACGGCTTTGTCATGGAACTGAAATTGGTCAACAAGATACAAAGAACAAGCTGCTAACTGCTTGGGAAAAGTTTACATCTACTCCAGGAGAATCCATTGAATCCTACTATGGAAGGTTCTGCACTTTAATGAATGAGCTGATCAGAAACAAGTTGACACCCAGAACTATCGTGAGCAACATCAAGTTCCTGAACAATCTTCCAGAAGAATGGGGACGATACGTCACTATTGTCAACCAAACAAAAGACTTACATCAAGTGAACTTTGATCAACTCAACGATTTTCTGAAACAAAACCAAAATGAAGTGAATGAAGTCAGGCAAGAAAGATTAGCAAAGAATCATGATCCATTGGCACTCATTGCAAAGACTCAAACTCCAGTGAATACATAACAACAAGCTTCATCATCTTCCACTAACAACAACTTGCAGCAATACATCCCTCAACAACAAAACTATCCACCTGAACAACAACATTACCAGGAACAAGGAATCATTGATCTTGAAATGGAACCAGAAGAAGCTTTGTCTCAAGTATTCTCTTTATTTGGTAAAGCGTTCAGAGGTCGCTATTCCACATCAACTAACAACAACCAACGGATTTCATCAAACACTCGCAACAGGCAAATTGCACAGCCGGGTGTGAACATGGATAATCAAGGTCAAATGGTTGGAGTTATTGGGAATCAGCAGGGATATGCTACTGGATTTCGAATGGGTAATCAGGCGGTTCCGAATCAGGGTAATCAGATGGGTCAGAATGTTGGGAATAGAGCAGTGGGTAATCAGAATGGGAATGTTGCAGCTCCAGTCGTTGGGAATTATGGAAATGTGAATCAGGGTAATCAGGTTACGTGTTATAACTGTCAAGGATTGGGTCACATGGAAAGGAATTGTCCAACTAAGCCGAAAAAGAAGGATCTTGCGTATCTTCAGAAAGCTATCATGTTGGTACAAAAGGAACAATCTGGACTTCAATTGAGTGCTGAGGAACATGACTTTATGGCTATTATGGATGATTTGGAAGACCTCGAGGAACTCAATGCAAACTGCATCTTCATGGCAAATCTTCAGGAGACTAAGTACGACACTGATTCTGACGCACCTCCTGTCTATGACGCCAATGCAGTATCTGAGGTACCAATCATTGATCCATGCTATAACAATGTCATATTTGATGTGTTTACTCATGACGAACAACATTCTGTGACATCAGCACCTACTTATGATACATACCTGGACAATCCGAGTTGTAGCAATACTAACTCTGAGACTCCAGATGTGGATCCTAGTGGAGACTGTGTGGCACAAAATACTGAGACTGATGAGGAAACACGTGCTTATTTTGAATCATTAATCAATAACTGTGGCATTGAAATTGAGAAAGTTAAAACGGTCAATCGCGAAGTTAAGGTTGCGAATGCTAAATTGACCGCTGAGCTTGAGAATTACAAAGAGAACGCAAAAGCCTTTGAATTTCAGAAAAACAAAGAATCAGAATTAGAAATTGGTTATCGAAATTTGGTTTCTAAAGAACAACTTTTGCAAATCAAGTATAACACACTTGATGTGAATTTGAACTTAAAAATTAAATCTTTAAACAAGGAAATTTCTGATTTAAATAACCAACTTTCTAAACAAAAAGAAATGTTTTCTAATCTTGAAAAAGAGAAGAAGCAGTTGCTTACTGATTTTTCAAAACGAGAAGATTCTCTTCTTGATGAAATTCTTGATAAAAATGAGAAAATCCAAACTTTGGAAAATTTGCTTCTTAAAACGGGTCATTCTGCTCAAACAATCAAGATGCTTTCTAATCAAGTAAATCCGCGTTTTCATACTAATAATAGAATGGCACTTGGTAATGACCCTTCTTCGTTCCTCAAGAAAGCTCAGAAATCTCAGAATGTGTTAAACAATGGAAATGCTTTACATGAACCCATTATTGTTCGTGATTCTCTTGAAACGTTAGAACTATCTGAGGAGAGTAGATCAAAAATGAAACAAAAACATCCGGAAATCAAACCAATTGATTATAACAAATGGAACAAAATTAACGGAATTACTTTTGTTAATCAAAAAGAAAAGTCAAAGTTTTCCATCACACCAAGTGTTTCAAACAAAGAGTCAACACCTGTTTCAAAATCTGTTTCAAAACAGTTGTTGTCTCAAATTCTCTTTCGAACATTGTACAAATGTCTTCAAACAATCCTTTTAACATAAGTGATGCGAGAAGTATTTTAGAAAATGTGAAAACTAGAATTGTGGATCTTCAAGACACTGTTAAAGCTAAAACCAATATTACTACAAACATCTGGTTTAATTGTTTTGATAATGAAAATAAAAAGTATTTTGAAACTCAAATTGCCCCTCAGCTGAATGCCATCAGTGCAAGGGTAATTCATTTTGAACAAGCATTTTTGAAAGAAACAGCTGACTTTGTCAAGGACCATAAATCCCTGGTAAAGCAAGTTAATGAATGTGTTGAACAAATCAAAGTTTTGGAAAATTTAAATGATTCTCTCTTCGAAGATGTTCTGACTACTGATATTATGTCCATTATTTTACAAACATATTCTGTTGAAGATCATGAAAGACTCCAGTCTGAGACCTCCAAAATTGTTTCAAAATATGAAAAAGCACTAGAGAAACTTGAAAAAGAAAATGTCTCATATTTTAAACAACTTGATCGAAAAACTGAGGAATGCAAGTATGACAAACTGTCGTATGAGCGTGCCTACAATGACATGAAAGCGAAAAATGATCTTTTGAGGGCTCAGCTGGAATGTCAAAAAGGAAAGGCAGTGGATACTAAGATTTCAAAACCATTGACTGAGGAGAAAGCAAATACAAATCCGTTCCGTCCACCTCACTGACGAAAACTATTTAGTAAAAAGAGTAACTGAAAACCTCCTCCGTATCTTTGTCTGTAAAAACCAAAATTTTGGCCAAACCCTTGTAAACGAAAGAGGAGTCAGTTACCAAAACTTTAGAATCATAGGTGACGGAAAGGAAAAACTGTAAGGTCGACTCGGGAGTTTTCTAGTAAAAAGCGAAAGTACAGTAACATCCGTGCGAGTATGCTGTCAAACAGTATGAACGTAAGGAGTCAAAAAGCTAGTTCAACAAATTTTATACTCTGTAAAAGAAAAAGTTCAAAGAGATCACGAAAAAGTATAAAACTTTGTTAAAACCTCCAGAGTCTGACCTCAGAAAGTACTAGAAGTTGTCTTATACAAACATTTTATTACCTGTATTATAGTCATCAGTCTTGTAGAAGCTTCTCTCTTAGTAAATTTAAAAGGTTTTGAAACTAAACAAGTTGTGTAAGTAATTGAACGAAATGGTCCCTAAATACCAGGAACTGTTTCAGTCGACAAAGAAAGTTTTTAC
>BPTQ01000004.1:86648441-86674120 GCA_019973895.1 Chrysanthemum seticuspe | reverse complement strand
ATGAAACTTGCTAAGTCTAATGAATCTGTTGAATCTGTTTGTTTAACTTGCAAGAAATCTTTAACTAATGTTCATGATGATTGTGTTTCTAAGAATGAGATTGTTAAGCCTGTTAAGAAGAATGTTCCCAAAAGAACTTATGCTAAACGAATAGGAAGACTAGTTGCGAGACTTAGGCTTTACACTACTGATAGGGAGCATAATGTTTACTTTAGGGATGACATTTGGAAACCCACGGGTAGAACTTTCACACTCCAGAATGGTAGAATGAGTGATGCACCTGTCTTACCAATAGATAACTTCTATGAGTGTGATCAGGATTTTACCTCTAACCCAAAGGAACCAAAATCAAAACGGTTTCCAAAATCTTCTTCTTCTGTGATTGGCAGGTTATCAAAATATGTCTTTGGATCGTCGACTCGGGTTGCTCCAAGCACATGACCGGGAATCTGAAGCTGCTGATCAATTTCGTCTGGCAATTCATGGGAACCGTACATTTCGGAAATGATCATGTAGCAGCTATCATGGGTTATGGAGATCTACCTTTTGGAAATTATTTGATCACTCGGGTTTACTATGTCGAAGGGTTAGGACACAATTTGTTTTCAGTCGGGCAGTTCTGTGATGCAAATTTGGAGGTTGCTTTTAGGAAAAATGCTTGCTTCGTTAGAAACTTAGATGGCACTGATCTCTTAACAGGGAATCGTGATACAAACTTGTATGCTATCGATATCAATCAAATGGCCTCTTCATCACCAATATGTCTTATGCCACGCGCATCTGGAACAAAGTCCTGGTTGTGGCACAGACGGTTATCCCATCTCAATTTCGACACCATCAACAATCTTGCCAAAGACAACATCGTCAACGGACTTCTAGAGTTCAAATACACCAAGGATCACTTATGTCCATCATGCGAACAAAGAAAAAGCAAAAGAGCATCATATAAACCTAAATCCGTACCTAGTTTGGAAGCAAAGTTGCATATGTTGCACATGGACTTATGTGGCCCAATGAGAGTTGAAAGCATTAATGGAAAAAAGTATATCCTTGTTATCGTCGATGATTATTCAAGATATACATGGGTTAGATTTTTGAGATCAAAAGACGAAGCACCAGGCATCATCATCACCTTTCTGAAACGAATTCAAGTACTTCTTCAAACTCCAGTAAGGGTTGTAAGAACAGACAACAGCACTGAATTCACAAATCAGGAGTTAAGATCTTATTTTGAAGATGTTGGAATTACACATCAAACATCAGTTGTTAGAACTCCACAGCAGAATGGGGTAGTTGAAAGAAGAAATCGTACTCTTGTGGAAGCTGCTCGCACAATACTAATTTATTCTAGTGCACCGTTATTTCTATGGGCTGATGCTGTTGCCACTGCTTGTTTCACTCAGAACCGATCCCTAATCCATCCAAGATTCAATAAAACCCCATATGAAATAGTGAACAACAGAAAACCTGATATCTCTTACTTTCACGTGTTTGGCGCTTTGTGCTATCCGACGAACGACAGAGAAGATCTAGGTAAATTGAGAGCAAAAGGTGATATTGGAATCTTCATTGGATATTCAGATAACTCGAGGGCATTCAGGGTGTATAACAGGAGAACTAGGAGGATCATGGAGACGATGAATGTGAAATTTGATGAACTTTCACATATGGCTTCTGAGAGACTCGCTCTAGAACCCGCACTAAACCAGCAGACTTCTGGACACATCAGTTCAGGACTCGTACCTCGAAGAGCTCAATCAACTTCGTTTGACAATCCTAGAGAACAAGAATGGGAAAATTTCTTCGAGTTAATGTTCGATGAATACTATGGTGGAACTTCGACAAATGCATCAAACCATCATTCCGCTGCACCCGCTCAAAATCATCCTCCACCACCAACAGAAGATGCATCTACAACGGTCGAAACCAATGCACCAACTCCATCTACATCATCTACATCTACTCAAGTTCTTGCACCCGTTCTACCAGCAGTTGATGAGTAAAACCAAAACCCGTTTGCTACGGAATCAGCTGAATCATCTTCATGCTTACGAGAACCATCTAACTCGCATACGTTTAACCAACGGTATCCTTCTACTCTGAAGTGGACAAAAGACCACCCAATTGAACAAGTTATTGGTGAACCTTCAAGGCCAATTCAGACAAGACGCCAACTTGCCACCGATTGCGATTTATGCATTTACCTTTGCTCAATTAGCAATATAGAGCCAAAGAACATTCGCGAGGCAATGGCAGAACCCACATGGATAGAAGCGATGCAGGAGGAACTTCTCCAATACCGTCTTCATGAATCTTGGGAAATGGTTCCAAGACCCACTGACGTTCGCGTCATTGATCTCAAATGGTTATGAAAGAACAAAAGGGATGAAGAAATGACTGTCATTCGCAACAAAGCTCGTCTTGTGGCCAAAGGATACAGACAAGCGGAAGGGATAGACTTTGAAGAGTCATTCGCGCCGGTAGCTAGACTTGAAGCAGTCAGGATATTCTTAGCCTATGCAGCTCACAAAAACATCACGGTTTATCAGATGGACATTAAGACCGCGTTCTTGAATGGAACTCTGAAAGAAGAAGTGTACGTGAGTCAGCTAGAAGGCTTCGTAGACATGGAACATCCAGACTACGTCTACAAACTCAAAAAGGCAATCTATGGTTTAAAACAAGCTCCGAGAGCGTGGTATGACGAACTGTCCTCTTTCCTTATCCAAAACAATTTCACCAAAGGCACAGTTGATCCTACCTTGTTTACACAAAAATGCAAAAAAGACATTTTGATTGTTCAGATTTACGTAGACGACATCATCTTTGGGTCCACTAATCCGAATCTTTCAAAACATTTTGAAAATCTCATGAAAAGTAAATTTGAAATGTCCATGATGGGGGAACTAAAATTCTTTCTTGGTTTACAAATTCATCAATCCCCTCGTGGAATTTTTATAAATCAAGCTAAATACACAACTGAGATTTGGAAAAATCATGGTATGGATAATTATGACTCGGTCGGAACACCAATGGTAACTTCACCAAAAATTGGAGCCGATTTGTTTGGGAAACCTATTGATCCGAAGAAATATCGGAGCATGATTGGTTCTCTCATGTACCTCAGTGCTAGTCGACCAGATATTCATTTTGCTGTTTTCTTATTAGCACGGTTTCAGGCAAAGCCTACCGAACTGCACCTCAAAGAGGTTAAACGGATCTTTCGGTACCTGAAGACATCCATTCACATGGGACTTTGGTATCCGAAGGAATCCGGATTTGATCTAATTGCCTTTTCAGATGCGGACCACGCAGGTGATCAAGTTACAGCAAAAAGTACATCCGGAGGATCACAATTTTTGGGTGAAAAGTTAGTCAGCTGGTCTTCAAAGAAACAAGATTGCACTGCACTTTCAACCGCTGAAGCTGAGTATGTGTCTCTATTTGTGTGTTGTGCTCAAGTTCTATGGATGAGAACACAACTAACAGATTATGGCTTTACTTTCGATAAAATACCTATGTATTGTGACTCGAAAGGTTCCATAGCCATATCATGCAATCCTGTTCATAACTCAAAGACTAAGCATATCCGTGTCCGCTACCACTTCATCAAAGAGTACGTCAAAAATGGTACTGTTGAATTATTCTTCGTGAAGACTGATTACCAACTCACCGATCTATTTACTAAAGCCCTTCCAAAAGAAAGGTTTGACGATTTAGTTCGACGACTTGGAATGCGAAGCCTAACCCCTGAGGAATTAGATCGTCTTCTCGAATCTTCTTGAAAATGATTTTTCCAAAAAGCTTCGCTGTAAATATTTTTTGAAAAACAAAATACAAAATTTGAAAAACCAACAAAAGCAAAATATAAAAATATAAAACTTTCAAAAATACAAAAACAATAGAAAATCAAAAATCCAAAAATATTCTTCTCACGACATGTCTCTTGTATAATCGATATTCTGTACGTTTCTAGAAATGTCATTCAACAATGATACGGGCATGTACAGATGCTTGAGCGAGAGTTCTTTTATGTTTTTTCAAAACATGTCGTTTCTCAAAATTTCTTCAAATATGGCTTTCGTATACTTCAGTACGAAACCCGGACTAAAATGATGACTTTTGATTATTTTTCAAATCAAAACTCGTATTTTTAAAGAAAAAATCAAGTGTACGCTTCAGTGCACTACATTTAAAAATGGTGAGAAATCATCATCATCTTGAGCACCTTTTCAAGATTGTTCAAAAAGATTTTCAAAATCTTTCAAAATATTTTGTGCTCAAGATAACTCCCTCTAAAACCCTTTAATTGATTATGCTTTATTAAAGGGGGAGTATAAAACAAAAATGTTCCAAATTCATGCTTAAATCAAATCCGTTTGTCTCCCCAAAAGATTCTAAAATGTTGTTTAATCCGTTGATATAAAAAATATCACGTATATGCTATTTTTGAGGGGGAGGAGACGTGATTAAAATGTGATCATAATCGTTGTTTGAATCTCAAAAGAGCTCGACTCAGACGAAACCAATGAATTGACGGGAATCAAAGTCAGTATATGTACCATCTCTAGAAACTTTCTATGGACTTGACCAGGACGGGTAATAATTTCAAGCTAGTTCTCTAGTTATGTAAACGTGTCTCGAATCGGTCTAGTTCATTTAAAGTTGATCAATTCAAAAGTTCGAACTCTACTCTCACTGTGCAGATTTCTGTCAAAACTTATAAGCACATGTGAAGGGGGAGTGTTTCTGAAAATATAAAAACTCTTTGAGTGTCTCAAACATGTTTTTTTTTATCATAAACACTCTGAGAGATTTTCAAGAACAAATGGTTTTATGGCAACAATAGGACAGTCATGGAGTTATAAGGTGACTAAGGATAGGAAATTCGTCCTATGATCCGGCAAAGCCGGAGGGATCTACCCAAGGACATCACAAATAGTTAGTATTAGAAGTCCTTAGGAATGATTGAAAAAAGGATTAATGTGAGAAAGGAGAAATAAGGGGTTGAAGAATTAAAAAGAAAAGTAAAAGAAAGGGTGAAAAGAAATAGCCCTCCATATTCAACCTTAGGGCAGAAACCGGTTTCAATACATATGCTACTAGTTGTCACTAGATGACACTGGTATTGAAGACAAAGACGTCATGGACCCAGTGACGCACTGCACTAAACCTTCTAGCCACTCAATTCCTCTTAAATCGGATTTGTTTCATTCTCACTGGGAACCCTACATAATCTATCGACTTTCTCTTAGAGATCGTTGATATTGAAGAAGGAGACCCTCTCCCTAGTCTCCGCTCAGGAAAACCAAAATGCACTATTGAGTCTAGAGCCACGAGATTCATCAAAAGATCTCATAGGAACACTTGTCATGACATCGCTTGTTGTTCATCAATAAGGACACAAGTGATATATTCTAGAGTCCTACGCAGATCTTAGCAATCTGCCAGAACATTTATGAGAGGTTTCACAATTGTGATCCTCAGTGATTGAATGGAAACTCCTGCCAGGGTCAACATCAAGCAGCCCTGACAGCAGGTCACTTCGGTAACTCCCCGTGGATTATGCTTAGTGTGTCTCAAACGGTCTATAGTCGTGGGGTGATGCTTCGGTGTACCTCAGCGACTCATCTGAATTGTAGGTGTATTTCGGTACATCGCGTTATCTCACTTGTGGGACTCCAGTTCAGGAACGACCTTTGTGAGAATTAGAGACGTGTTTTCACACTATGCTGTTAACACCCTCGAAATTCAAACTTGTAAGTGCCGGAATCCGCTTATTACTAACCTTTTTTTATGTTTACTTCTTATGGAAGCTCCGGAGCGGATTGATCGTGCAGACTCTCCACATGCTCATACCAACAACACAGGAAAGTTCTCATCAAAATCAAATGCTACTCAAAGTTAAAGATGATTCTTCGTCAATGTCAAAGAATCTACAAAGTTTACAGACTCGAGAACTACATCATTGGTAACCAAAAGATAAATAGAAGTGTGAGCATGGTGGAGAATGTTAGGTCACTAGATTTACAACACAAGCTTAATAGAAAGAAATAGAGAAGAGATGAGATCGGTTGAACAATAAACAAACTCACACACACGTTATACTAAGGACGGTTATGCGTAGAGTGTAAATGGAGAGAATAAATTGAACAACCAACCCTCAAGTGAGGGTTATACAAGACTATTTATAGGCAAGGAGCTAGGGCAACACTCCTACTCCTTCCCTTTTCCTTATTGGACATGGGCCTAAGCTTATGGGCCTTCTACATAAGCTAGACCTTAAACAAACATAAATGCCATAATAAGCTACCTATTACATATAAGTAACTAACACTTGAATTAAGGTTTAGGAGTGATTCCAACAATCTCTCCCTCAAGTGTTGGTGATGAAAAACGGTGAAGGCGTTGATGTAATAGTCGCTTTGACGTCTTCTGACATTCTTCTTTCTTGTGAGAAGAAATGCCTTGATTCGAAAAATCTCCCCAGTGTAGAGAGATAGTTTTCTTTGAACAATTATGCTTTGACGTCATCTTTAACTTTGTTCTTTGATCATTGTTCTTTGTGATGAAAGTGATAGTATGTTGTTGTCTGCTTCAAGTCTGCCTCAGGTCTGCTTCGCTGCTACAGTGTCTCCACGTCATTCTTCAACATGCTCACACGCTCTTTGACGTTGGAATTCAGTACTGATGAAGTTCTTTAAGTCTTTTAACTTTGTAGATTCTTTGATTTGACGAAGAATCATTCTGACTGTTGTGTTTCTTTTGGATAGAACTTCCATTAGTGATGATGTTGGCGTGAGCATGTGAAGAATCTGCACGATCATCCCGCTCCGGAACTTCCAAAAGAAGAAAACATGAAAACGGTTAGTAATAAGCGGATTCCGGCACTTACAAGTTTGAACTTCGAGAGTGTTAACAGCATAGTGTGAAAACACAACTCTAATTCTCACAAAGGCCGTTCCTGAACTGGAGTCCCACAAGTGAGATAACGCGATGTACCGAAGTACATCTACAGTTCAGATGAGTCGCTGAGGTACACCGAAGCATCACCTCACGACTGTAGACCGTTTGAGACACACTAAGCGTAATCCACGGGGAGTTACCGAAGTGACCTGCTGTCAGGGCTGTTTGATGTTGACCCTGGCAGGAGTTTCCATTCAATCACTGAGGATCACAGATGTGAACCTCTCATAAATGTTCTCGACAGATTGCTAAGATCTGTGAAGGACTCGATAACGTACCACTGATGTTCTTATTGTTGAACATCGAGTGATGAAATGTCAAGTGTACCTAAGAGATCTTTTGATGAATCTCGTGGCTCTAGACTCAATAGTGCGTTTTGGTTTTCCTGGGTAGAGACTAGGGAGAGGGTCTCCTTCTTCAATACCAGCGATCTCTAAGAGAAAGCCAATAGTTTATGTAGGGTTCCCTGTGAGAATGAAACAAGCTTCTTTTGAGAGAAACTTGAGTGGCTAAGAAGGTTTAGTGCATGCGTCACTGGGTCCATGACGACTTTTAATCTTCAATACCGGCGTCACTAAGTGACAACCAGTAGCATATGAATTGAACCCGGTGTCTGCCCTAAATTGAATAATTTGGAGGGCTATTTCTTTTCACCATTTTCTTTGCATTTCTTTTTAATTCTTCAACTCTTTCTTTCTCCGATTCTCATTTTCTCCTTTTTATAATCATACCTAAGAACTTCTAAGTACTAACTATTTGTGATGTCCTTGGGTAGATCCCTCCGGCTCTGGCGGATCATAGGACAGTTATTCCTAACCTTAGTCACCTTATAACTCCATTGCCATAAAACCTATTTTTCATGAAAATCTCTCGAAGCATTTGTGAATGAAAAACATGTTTGAATACTTCAAGAGTTTTAGATTTTCAGAAATACTCCCCCTCCACATGTGCTAAAGAGTTTTTATGGAAATCTGGACAGTGAGGAAGGAGCGCGCACTTTATGAATTGATCAACTCAAGATAGACAATCCCCCGCGAGACACGGTTACGTTGCATAGTTAAAGAGTTACATTGTCAGCTTTTAGGTGACAACTAGCTCTAATAACTACCTTGAAGGTGTAGACAAGCCTTGAAAGGTTGTCATACCCGTCAGAGTTCATGTCTACCAAGAGTTTCTCGAATGGTACTTTCTACTTGGACAAGTCCTTTGCGAGACACGTTTACATTACTAGCGAACTAGCTTGAAATTATTACCCGTCCCGGACAAGTCTTTTCGAGTTACTAACAGTTTAGTACTGTCAATTCGTTGGTTAAGTCTATTACACAAAGATTCATTTGCATTTACACAACATATTTCTTATCACATAATTTTCTCCCCCTCAAAAATGGCATATAAACTGTTATTTTTGAAAAGTTGAGAATAAATATGACCATTTCGAGTGTTGCGGGAAGATGACCACTATGAATAATTTGTGAACAAAGTTTTAATTCAAATACTCCCCCTCAACAAGTGATATAAACGGTTGAGGATTTGAAAATCATATGGGGAAGTACTTGTTCTTTTGAGCAAAACCTTGAAAGATGAAAGGTTTGATAGGTTTTACTAAAAAATAAGAAGCTTTCGCTCCTTTTATAAGGATTGTGGCACTGAAGCGTACCACAGGGTCCTTTCTTGACAATTACGGGTTGTACACTGTTATGTGTGCACAAGCCATAGACATATTAAATCACACATCCAAAATATAATGAAAGAAGCAGTTCAAGGGGTACCAGGAAGTCCAGTGATGTTGCCAGGAGTGCGAACAGGGCGTTGATAGCCGGTGATGTTAATCCTGGGTCGACCACCAACAAAGCTTTCCAATGTTCTGAACTGATCCCTTCTATACAACCTTTCATCAATCATTTTGATGATCCTCCTCACATCCCTTCGATCCTGAGAATTCCATCGCTTAGGAGACCCAATCTTTTGACGTATATCCTTCAACCTATAAGCCAATCCGTCCCTAACCATCTTCAAAGTGTGATCCCCAAACTTGTGAAGATCACTACACGCCATTAAGCAATTTCGTTGAAGTTCACTGCGGTAAACGACGCCAAATGGTTTGCTGATGAGTGTATATTGTGAGAGCTGGTTGATGTCGGGAAGATCAAGCTGAGGTGGAGTGAAGTTAACACGAGTCTGATATGATTTAACTGCAAGTTGGAGATCTTCTACACGTTCTTTGATGACTATGCGTCTGATGAAGATGAGCAGTGACTTGATGAATTCACGTTGTACTTCAGTTGAAAATTGCCTCATGCGACCCTGTACTTTGGCAAGGTACATGTCTTCAATGTCGTTGATAGACAAATTCTCAAAGTCAGCTTCAGAGAATGCATAATCCCGTTCATCTTGCCTTTTGACCACAATCTTCTTGAGAAAAGTGTAGTCCCATTTGGTTGAAAGATCAACGTGTTTGATGGCAACGATATCCTTAGTACTGAACACTGCATGTTGAGACTTCTGAACCTGGCAGCTTCTGTAGTAGATTCTTCGGCGTTCCGGCCAATGATGAATCCCGTACATTGCATTTCGGTCGTATGCTTCCACTTTGTTAGAGAACAAGTGATTAGCTCTTTCCTCGATAGCTATGCAGTTTGAGTATATTGCTGCGGGGAATGGAAGTGTCAAAGATGTAGCGTATTGCCTTGAGCCATCGCCACCGTGTAGAAGAAATTCCAAGTCTTTGTTGAAGAAATATCTGAATGGGATCCTAGGTTTATCTGGTTGGCCAATTGTTGGTAGAGGTTTAGACCAGTCGGTGTAATATGGAGGATTGTCCCGTTTGGTGAAGTTGATGTTTGCTTCTGGGTTGAGCCAATCCATGTTGTTAGACATAGCTCGAGCAATGTTATCAAGGTGATATTCGACCTCGAGGGCACTTTTCGAGCGATCTTTTAATAGTTGAAATGCTTCATTCTTGATTCGCTTCAACTCGGATTTCGTCATCTTCTTCACATGGAACTTTTCTTGCAAAATCTTAGCATGCTCCAATGTATTACCATCTACCAGATCTTGACCTTCATCAGGGTAGGGAGTTGAGTTAACAAGTGTAGAGAACCATTCAAATTCCTCTGTTTTATCGTCATCTAGCCATGATACGACGTTAACCATGGGGGCCTTCTTCTTCTTTTGTTTAGACCTAGATGAGGATTCTGGTTTCTGAACTTGTTTGGGAGAGGTAGGTTGTTGTAAGGGCTCATGGACTTCTTCATCGTCACCACCCGCATACTCAAAGTGATCACCGATTTTTTGAGTCTCGGGTGGTAATTCAGAAGAATCCTGAGGTTTTTCAGCAGAAGAACGAGGAGGAGACCTTTGTTGTGCAGGAGTCCTTTTGGGTGGAGGTGGCATTGATGAAGATTCACCAGACTTCTTCGGGCGTTTAGGTGCATAGTCTTTGTCCTTATCATCGTCGTCTCTTGGTCGTTTTGGTTGAGTTGCTGATTCTTTGCATGAACACTTGAGTTGATAGTCTAATAGAGTCTCAAAAAACTTAGCTTCATCCAAAGTGAAGGTTCCAGCTCTTTTTGACATTTGCATCACTAATTTAGAAATCAATTCATCTTCAGAGTAATCAGATTCTTTGGCTATGATATGTTTGACCAATGTAACGATGTTTGGAGTAAGAAGTTTGGAAAATAACTCCTTTGTTACTTTAGGAATGGTGTCGAGAAGGAATTTGTGAGTGTCTTCTCTTGCCATCTTCTCCAATTCCTTTTGGAAATCTCCACTGATAAACTTCTGGATTTGTTCCCTTTCTGTCAACAATTCATTTATCCCATTTTGAAGAAGGTTGATTCTGTCAGCAAGTTGATTCAGCTTTTTGTTGGTAACATCCTTCTTCCGTACTTGCTTGACAGCCTTAACAATCCTTGTTTTAGCCCGAGATAACCAAGAGTCTGTTGGTTTCTTCACAGATTTGGATGATGATTTGGTTGACCTTTTTTACGGTGGTGATGAAGAATGAGATGATGAATCTGATGATGAGGAGACATGAGGAGGCTCAGTTTCCTTTGGAGGTGCAGAAGTATCCTCCTTGGAACGAATTGGACTGTTGAGAAGATAATCATCATAATTCTCTTCGTTATCTTGTCCAGATTTAGCTTTTTCTTCCGTCTGAGCCTGAGCTTCTTCATTAGTCTTTTATTTCTCAGTCTTATCCTTTTCTGGTTCCTCAATGTTATAATCAGTAGACTCCTCCACAAGCTTTTGCTGTTGCACAAGAGTGGTGGCACCAGTTCCCTTATCGGGTTGATTAACCGCATCGGGATCTGGTGAAGAGTGGACACCACCACTCGACCCTCCGGGGCCACGCATTTGATCTTGTTCAAATTCTTTTGCTTTTTGAAGGTGTCTAACGAATTTAAACTTCTTCCTGTAAGATAAATCCAGTTGCTCTTCATCACTTTCAGAGCTTTCTTCATATGGCACAAGTACAGGAGTCTTCCCTTTTCCTAGGTCAGCTGGAGGACTAGGAGGTTTTGCTACTGAGGGAGGTGGTTCGGTTGCAGATTCAGAGTAGTGGACCTCCTCATCTGATTGTGTATCTTCAGAGCTTTCGTCCAGTAGCTTTCTTTGCGGTTCAGGCTTAGGTTCGATAATGGGAACAGCTTCCTTGGCAGGAACAATCCTTTTTCTTGGAGGATTCCTTTTGGGATACTTCCTTTGACTCTCTGTGCTTACTGCACTTCCAGCACTTCCTCTTCTGGTTCTCCGAGTAGGTGTTCCAGAAGGCTTTTCATCAAGATGACCAACTTTGCCTTCTCTTACTGCTACCCGATACCTTTTGTACGTTTCAAGCTTCTTGATTTCGTCAGTCAGTAGGTAATCAGGTAACACAGCACCCTGTTTCTTTATTGACGATTCCTTGATTCTGACTGATAGGATAGGCTCAGTCAACATGTCGTGATTATCGGGGTCATTGAGCCTCTTGGGGATATCAGGATGAAGTCCAAGTGCTCTCTGGATCAACAATTTTGTGTATCTGACATAGGGAATCTTTGAGCCAAGTTTTTTGAGAAACGTCATCATGTCATCCCATATCAGAGCTTCAATTTTGATGTCCTTCTTGTTGATTAATGACCAGAAGATTTGCAGTTCCATGAGCCTGGGATGTTCATAGCCACTGTCACGACCAGAGACCGATTTGGTGATGATGATGTAGAGGGTTCTCCACGGTTGAGGAATGTTCTTAAGCTCCACATGAGAGTGCTTAGTGATAATTCCTGAAGCTTCATCATAGCCAATATCAATCAGGAATTGAAGAACTGTCTCCTCAGTAGGTGTGGCAAAGAATTCGGTTGGCTCGATTTCAGGAATGAGAAGAACAGCCCGTAAGTCTGCATGAGTGATGGTGACTTGTTTGTGATTGAGCGTCACTGTCACTGCACTTTGACCTTTGATCCTCTGCATTGAGTTCCAGAACTGTTGCATATAGATCTACGATACTGTAGCAGAGTGTGAGAGCATGTTCTGGTAGGGATGATTCTTTAGAATATCCACAGCAATGAGACAAGAAGATTCTGAGCATTTGAGGGTTTCAAAGTCAACCCTAAGGTTGTTCTTTCCAATCTTTCTCGGATAGCCATTAAGGAAGATGTCAGCAATTGTGAGAACTTCTGGTGCATCCACATTCATTTGAGCAGCCATGTCGTGATCTGAAATAACTTTAGCCAAAAGAACCAACATATCGAAAGACATAATGTTAGTCAACAGAAGGTTTTTATTGTCTATTTATTGAATGTATAATGTTAATGATTGTTACAAGTCCTAAGTCACTTGTTTGTCCAATAGTCCAATGACGTCGTGAAATGTTTCGTGAGTTACTTAACTTTAAGTTTTAAAGTTTATGTTATCACTTATAGTTCACAACATATCAAACGTTTAAGTTTATTAGTGACATTATTGGTTTCGTGATGATATGATTTGTTTATTAACAAGTTTGTACACGTAACAATTCATAATGAAGGTCCATCAAGGCTTAGGCGTAGATTTGGCAAAGTTACGTGTAAACAGGAGTGATATACGCGTAGACGAAAGCTTATGCGTAGGATCCTAACTTACGCGTAAGAAATGTTACGCCTAGGAAAAAGGGGACCTTATGCGTAGAGCTTACGCTTAGGCGTATAAAAACCTTACGCGTAAGGCTTACTCGTAAGAGTAGACCTTATGCGTAGAGGTCACTATTTACGCATATCCTTCACAGGATACGCGTAGTCCCATTGTAGAACCTTAAGCGTAGGATTTCTCTTACGCATAACTGTCTACGCGTAAGGTGATCCTTATGCGTAGAGTAACAAAGACCTTGATTCTGAGTTTTACGAGTAGCAAGCCTGAAATAAAATCATCATATCATCAATCTTAACACATATATTCATTCTAAAACAAATTATGGCATGAAAGCTTTTTAAACATGTTACGCGTAGAAAGTCATACGCGTAAGTCAAAACCCTAAAGTTTATGAATTACGCATAAGATTTCTAACCATAGGATTTGCACCAAATGTTTTTTGGTAGGTCTTAGGTGTTGAGAGAGTCTAATAACCAAGTTTTAACACCCAATTCTCAGTGAATCAAAAATACCCAAACTTAAGAACATTAAACCCTAAATTCCAATTTTTTAATCAATTAGTGTTTCTGGGTTGTTATAGGGCCTAGAATTCATTAATTCAACATGATATGAACATCACTCAACAATCTTTTTGACCAAAACCATTCACATTTTAAAATACCCAAATCGACTCAAGAACCCTAATTTTGAAAAACCATCAAATCGTGTTTCTGGGTGGATTTAGAGGATAAAATTAGTATCATTGATGTTAAAGACATGTTTTGACACAATCCTTTTAACCACAAACACCCATTTTTGATTAGGTGTTCATACACTTATGCGTAGAACACCAAATCAGTTATAGACAAAAATTTGACCGTTGGATTTGTATAAGAATCAAAACCAATGTTTGAAAACACGTTAAGATCATAAAACAACTTACAAATTGATGATCAGAAACACATATTTCTTGAATGATTGTTAAGCGTAGGATGAGATTAGGTTTGAGTATTAAATGTGAAGTGAAAAAGTTAGGTGGAGTGTTTTTATTAAAAGGACTTTAACCTTTTGGCAGTTTTGGTCCCTCCACCTTTTCCATTTTCATTCAAAGCCTTTTAACTTTCATTTTGGTTACCAAACAAAAGATTTTAGGAAATAACTTTGACGACACTCCCCCTCGACTTAAGACAATGATGAAATGTTATAAATTTCAGGCCGAGGAGTGTTAATGAGCCAGAAAATTTACCACCACTGATAAAAGAAACAATCGGGATAGGATAACATGCAAGTACACAGATATTTTGAAACAGTTAAGTATTTATTTTCTCCCCCTCAACACTTGATAGGAAAAAATACTGAATTTTGAAAGATTTGAGTGTTGAAAGAAGAGATGTACTTGACATGTTTAAAGAAAATTAGATAGAAGAATATTTTTGTTGTTTTATCAGGTTTTATATTTTTGTATTTTGTTTTCGAAAAAATATTTACAAAAGATAGTTTGGTGTTTGACAGGTTTTTAAGACTGTTTTAGGAGGTCATCCAATTCCTCTTGAGTCAAACACCTCATACCAATCCGGTGGACCAACTCATTAAACCTAGCGGGAGGCAAGACTTTGGTGAGAAGATCTGCCAATTGGTATTCTGTACCCACGAAGTATAATTCAACTGTACCATGTTCCACGTGGTCCTTGATGAAATGATAGCGAAGATCGATGTGCTTTGATTTCGAGTGTTGAACTGAGTTGCACGAGATCGCAATGGCACTCCGATTGTCGCAGTACATCGGGATTCTGTCAAATACGTAACCATAGTCTTTGAGTTGTGTTCTCATCCATATGACTTGAGCACAACACGCTGACATGGCTACATATTCTGCTTCGGTTGATGACAGCGATGTACAATCCTGCTTCTTCGATTGCCATGACACCAGTTTATCACCAAGAAATTGTAGTGCTCCTGAAGTACTTTTCCTTGAGTCTAAGCATCCTGCGTGGTCAGCGTCTGAAAAAGCGATTAGTTCAAAACCAGAATCCTTCGGATACCAGATTCCCAAGTTAATGGTTCCCTTGATGTATCGGAGGATTCTTTTAGCCTCAGAGAGGTGGGTTTCAGTTGGTCGCGACTGATAACGGGAGCATAGATAAACGGCAAAGACAATATCAGGCCTGCTAGCTGTTAGGTACATTAGAGACCCAATAATACTACGGTATTTTGTAGGGTCCACTAATTTCCCATTTAAGTCAGCATCTAGCTTCTTGGTATGAGTCATTGGTGTGGCATAAGTGTCACATGTTTTCATTCCAAATTTGTTTAACAATTCAAGGGCATATTTGGACTGACTCAAGAAAATACCACGGGGTGATTGATGAACTTGCAGTCCTAGAAAGAACGTGAGTTCACCCATCATGGACATTTCAAAATTTTTCTTCATTAGTTTTGCAAAAGCGATTGAAAACTTTTTATGTGTAGACCCAAAAATGATGTCATCCACGTAAATTTGAACAATTAAGATATGTGCCCCGTGATATTGTATAAAAAGAGTAGGGTCGACCGAACCTTTGGTGAAATTATTAGCAATGAGGAAAGATGATAGCTTATCGTACCATGCCTGAGGAGCTTGTTTGAGACCATAAAGAGCTTTGTTCAGTTTGTAGACATGGTTCGGGAACTCGGGATCAACGAATCCTTCTGGTTGGCTGACATAAACTGTTTCTTTCAGTTGTCCGTTGAGAAACGCAGTTTTGACATCCATCTGAAATACCGTCATATTCATATGAGCCGCGAACGCGAGAAATATCCGAACAGCCTCAAGACGAGCAACCGGAGCAAAAGATTCTTCAAAGTCTATTCCCTCTTCCTGACGATAACCCTTAGCAACTAGACGTGACTTGTTTCGGATTACGTTCCCTTCAGCATCCAATTTGTTTTTCCAAATCCATTTGAGACCAATGACGTAGACCCCTGTTGGTCTTTCAACAAGTTCCCATACTTCAAGACGTTTGAATTGGTTGAGTTCTTCTTGCATGGATTCAATCCAGTTGTCTTTTGTCATTGCGTCTTTAATGTTTTTAGGCTCAGATTGGCAGACAGTGAGTGCATAAATGCAATGTTCACCATCTTTGTGAAGACGTTGTCTCGTTACGACTGGTTGATTCGGGTTGCCAATAATATTTGCCAGAGGATGGTCTTTTGTCCATCTATGTGTAGAGGGTTGATGTTGGTATACATTATGCAGATTCTGAGGATTCAAATGGTTTGTTGAAGATTCTGCGACATCTGGTGCAGCAGTCTCATTAGCAAACGGGTTAAAGAACGCATTTGGATCAAAATCTGCAGGTGGAGGTACTTCATTCAGAATATCATCATCCGGTTCATCATTGTTGGAAGCGGTTTGTTCAACTGTTGTGGTGGAGTCAACTGGTGGTGCTTCTTTAACAGTAGTTGTTGTAGCAGGTGTATCAGGTATAAGAGTAGTATCAGGTTGAGCAGCGGAAACAGCGGATACACCTGGAGCACGTTCATCAATATCGTCACTGAATAGTGGAGCAAATAACCTTTCCATTTGTTGACGAGTGAGCTAGGGGCTTTGTTCAGCTGATGATAGGGGTTGAGGGAAGTTTAAACGGTTGTGACCGGGTTCCAAGCTATTATACTCAGAAGCCATTTCCGTAAGTTCATCAATATGAGCATGAATCGTTTCCATAACCTGTTTTGTACAACGATTCCATATCCGGTAACCTTTAGAATTCTCACAATATCCAATAAAGACTCCAATGTCGGCTTTGGCTTTGAGCTTTCCAAAATCATCACGATCATTATTTGGATAGCAAAGGGATCCAAATACATGAAAGTGTTTGAGATTCGGTTTATGGTTGTGGACAAGCTCGAAAGGTGTTTTGTTGTGGCGTTTTGTGATCATAGAACGGTTTTGAGTATAGCATGCAGTAGATACATCTTCTGCCCACAAGTAATCTGGAAGTTTAGCATTGATTAACATTGTTCTTGCAGCTTCCACTAACGTTCGGTTTCGTCTTTCAACAACTCCGTTTTGTTTTGGTGTACGTGCAATAGATATTTGATGCTGGATTCCCACTTTCTCATAGAATTCACGAAGGGTTTGGTTAACAAATTCAGTTCCTTTGTCTGTTCTGATTAGCCTGACGGTGTTGCGGAGCTGAACCTGTATTTTTGTGAGAAAGGTGATGATCATCTTTGGAGCTTGGTCTTTGCTTCGAAGAAAGTAGACCCAAGTCCATCGTGAGTAGTCATCAAATATTACCAAGATGTAGCGTTTGCCATTAATCGTTTGCACGCGCATCGGGCCACATAAATCCATGTGAAGAAGATGAAGCACATGCTGAGAGCTGTGTTCCACCTTTGAAGGAAAATGAGCACGAGTGCTTTTCCCTTGTTCACTGGCTTAGCAAAGGTGATCTTTAGAATACCGGAATCGTGGGAGACCTTCAACTAATTTGTGTCGAGCAAGATTGGTTATAATTTGAAAGTTTAAATGTGAGAGACGACGGTGCCATAGCCAGGATTTTGTTGATGTTGCCTTTGAAAGTAAGCAGATGGGAGATGAAGCAACCATGTCTTGCATAGAGATAGTATAGAGACTAGAATTACGCGAACCAGACATAAGGTCGTTCCCTTGTAGATCACGAATGAAACAAGTTTTCTCCCGGAAAGCAACCTCCAAATCTCCATCACAAAACTGACCTACTGAAAACAGATTGTGACCGAGGCCTTCCACATAGTAAACCCTGCTAATTTTGATGTTCCCATTGATATAGTCTCCGTAGCCCATGATAGCTGCGAAGTGATCATTCCCGAATCTGACAGTGCCAATGAACTTTGCAATAAAGTTTGATAACAGTTTAAGGTTGCCTGTCATGTGTCGGGAACATCCGCTATCAACAATCCAGAGAATGATCTGTATTACCTGCATTACACACAGATGGAATAGAAGTAGATGTGGAACCCAAAATGTTAGAGGGTTCTGGAGCAGTGATAGTAGACATACACACATCAATAACTTTAGGCATCCATTTAAATCCTAGTGTGTTATATATCCATTTCTGCCATCTATAACTACTATTTGCTTTAGTCTTTGTGAATGCACTAGGTGGTACTACATTCTTAGGAGGTGAAACTGGAGCTACAGGGACATCAATGCTTGCCTTAGAATCTAAAGAAGGCGGTCTACCAAGCACAAACTTAGAATGATTAGTGGGCCTAGAGGTATGCCGATTCTTAGGATTCCGGAAACGAGAGATTATAGCTTTAGCAACACATTTGTCATGACAATCAGAATTCATACTTTTACGACAAATAACACAGGGTGCATCAGACTGAATATCAAAAGTACTTAAAGGTTTAGCATTCGTTACATCACTATTTCTATTACATTTTCCAGACGCAATATTTATAGTGGAAGCAACGTGAGTCTTATTCATAGTCCTAGGGTGTTCTTCTACTTTAGCATTCCTTATTGATCTTTTCTTAGGTCGCAACTTCCTATTCTTCGATTGAGTGCTCCTAGGCTGTGAAGTGTGGACGTTTGGAAAAGACGCAACTATTCCTGTTTCAGTAGAAGGAAGCACGTTAGCAACTTGTGATTTGGCAGTAGGGATTCTAGGTTCACGATTACTAAGTGTTACTGGTGCTAATCTCTTAATGATGGTTGGCGGAAGTTGTTCATACTTTCCTAACATTTCTCTTAACTTAGAGATAGTGTGAATCAAATCTTGATTTTCAGAACGAATATTACCAACAAAATGTATTACTTCTCTAGTGTGTGCAAGATAGTGATCAAGTTCGTTTTATGCTTCATGACGAGTCTTATTGAGTAAATCAAATATGACACCATATTCCTGTTTAACTTTTACAAGTTCTTGTTCATATTTTGAGATTTGACTTTTCAAAGACACGTTTTGATCATCCAGTTGCTCAATTTTAGGATCAGAAGATTTTGCACGCAACTGAGCGATTTTGTTTTGAAAGACAATTTGTTGATTGTGAATATCTTTTTCACACCAATTAAGACGACGTTTTGCATTGAAAAGTTCGTTAAGTAATCGTTCACTTTCAGCTTTTAAAGACTCGATCTGAAGCATATTATCAGTATACTTAACAGTTACCACAGAGTCAACAGTATCAGCAGAGATATAATCAGATGCATATGGTACATAATTCAATAACACAACATTATGTCAGCACAGATAACATCATTCAAGAGTCGATCAACATCTTTTCTCAACATTTTCTTTTTACGTTTAGTATTAGAAATAGATGTTTCTGTTTTCTCGAAAACGACCTTCATGACTCCAAGTTCCTTATGAAAGTCCCGTTCCCAAGACAATGCACAACTTTTCAAATTTTTAACATTTGGTAAAAGATTTTTCTGAAAAATGTCTCTTTGTTCTCGCGCCAGAGGCGATTGAAAGTGTTGAACTTTGATTTCAGAATGATATTCTATCTCATGTTCTAAGGTTTTGAGGTCAGCCATGAAAATATCAAAATATCTAAGAATTTTGCGATTTTCAGGTTTTGAGTTTACTTCACTGATGGAAGGTAAAGGACCATAAATTTGTGCATAATCTGGTTGGGGATTAACATTAGAAGACTCAGACGGTTTAATGATAACCCTTGGTGTGTTAGAAGAATCCGTTGGTGTGACGAAAGTGACCGGTTTAGAATAATTAAAAGGTTTGTTGTAAACAACAGTTTTTAATTTTGATCGACTCTCGTCTTCAGCATCTAATTCCTCTTGACGATGATATTCAACAACACTCATAACAACATTATCAATTTTATATTTTGCACTGGAAACTTCAGGATTTGGTTTGAATGCTTTAGTTGAAAGCTTAGGTTTGTAATCAGCAAGATTCAGTCCATATCCATTTGGATTGGGTTTTAATGTAAACTTTTCAATAGCAGTTACTGACTCACCATGTTTGTAAACAACAGTTTTAAACTCTTTAAGTTTGTTTTGCAAGCCGATGATTTCTTCAAGATGATCATCTATTCGTTTCGTTGAATGCTTTTTGTATGCAGAGAACTGTTTTTGACAAGTTAACAACTCAGCCTTAGCTTTTTGATTTTCCAAGGTAAGAGCGTTAATTTGCTTTTTATGTTCATGTTTCAGTTGTTCTATCTCAGACAACAAAGCATTCTTCGAAGCGGCTAGATCACGCATCTGTCTCTCTAAATATTTTTTGTTTTGATGAGATTTAGCAAAAGCGGCTTCAAAACCTTTTTTACGGTTTTCTTGAGTTTTAAAAAAGTTGAGTTGCATTTGTAAGCATTCAAAATCCTTGGTTAACAGTGCATTTTTACTTTTTAAGTCCTTATTTAATGCACAACATTCTTCAATTTGGGATTGTTGGTCTTTAAGTAAAAGAGCAAGATCTGGATGAGGCAAAAGTTCGGCTTGTTCAACGGAAGTCACCACATGATCATTATTTAGATCCTCAAGTATAACCACGGAGTCAATTTGATTGTCAAAGGAAACCATAAGGTCATCTTGATCGTCAAATGTAACTACGGGGTCTAATTGAAAATCGTCGGAATGAGATGTAGATGACTCATTTTGAACATTCTGAGCCTTGCCGGATTCAGATGTTGGCGGATATATTAGATCAAAACGTGTCTTTGAAAAGTCAAATCTCAAAATATGAACAAGAACTTGTAAAAGTTAAACAGGAATATGGTGTCATATTTGATTTACTCAATAAGACTCGTCATGAAGCATCAAACGAACTTGATCACTATCTTTCACACACTAGAGAAGTCATGCATTTTGCTGGTAATATTCGTTCTGAAAATCAAGATTTGATTCACACTATCTTTAAATTAAGAGAAATGTTAGGAAAGTATGAACTACTTCCGCCTACCGTGATTATGAGAATAGCACCAGTAACACTTAGTAATCATAAACCTAGAATCCCTACTGCCAAAACACAAGTTGCTAACGTGCTTCCTTCTACTGAAACAGGAATAGTTGCGTCTTTTCCAAACGTCCACACTTCACAGCCTAGGAGCACTACATAGAAGAATAGGAAGTTGCGACCTAAGAAAAGATCAATAAGGAATGCTAAAGTAGAAGAACACCCTAGGACTATGAATAAGACTCACGTTGCTTCCACTATAGACATTGAGTCTGGCAAATGTAATAGAAATAGTGATGTAACGAATGCTAAACCTTTAAGTACTTTTGATATTCAGTCTGATGCACCTTGTGTTATTTGTCGTAAAAGTATGAATTCTGATTGTCATGACAAATGTGTTGCTAAAGCTATCATCTCTCGTTTACGGAATCCTAAGAATCGGAATACCTCTAAGCCCACTAATCATTCTAAGTCTGTGCTTGGTAGACCGCCTTGTTTAGATTCTAAGGCAAGCATTGCTGTCCTAGTAGCTCCAGTTTCACCTCCTAAGAATGTAGTACCACCTAGTGCATTCACTAAGACTAAAGCAAATACTAGTTGGAGATGGCAGAAATGGATATATAACACACTAGGATTTAAATGGATGCCTAAAGTTATTGATGTGTGTATGTCTACTATCACTGCTCCGGAACCCTCTAACATTTCGGGTTCCACATCTACTTCTATTCCATCTGTGTCGTCTGTGTGTAATGCAGGTGATACAGATCATTCTCTGGATTGTTGATAGCGGATGTTCCCGACACATGACAGGCAACCTTAAACTGTTATCAAACTTTATTGCAAAGTTCATTGGCACTGTCAGATTCGGGAATGATCACTTCGCAGCTATCATGGGCTACGAAGACTATATCAATGGGAACATCGAAATTAGCAGGGTTTATTATGTGGAAGGCCTCGGTCACAATCTGTTTTCAGTAGGTCAGTTCTGTGATGGAGATTTGGAGGTTGCTTTCAGGGAGAAATCTTGTTTCATTCGTGATCTACAAGGGAACGACCTTATGTCTGGCTCGCGTAATTCTAGTCTCTATACTATCTCTATGCAAGACATGGTTGCTTCATCTCCCATCTGCTTACTTTCAAAGGCAACATCAACAAAATCTTGGATATGGCACCGTCGTCTCTCAGATTTAAACTTTCAAACTATAACCAATCTTGCTCGACACAAATTAGTTGAAGGTCTCCCACGATTCCGGTATTCTAAAGATCACCTTTGCTCAGCCTGTGAACAAGGTAAAAGCACTCGTGCTCATTTTCCTTCAAAGGTGGAACACAACACTCAGCATGTGCTTCATCTTCTTCACATGGATTTATGTGGCCCGATGCGCGTGCAAACGATTAATGGGAAATGCTACATCTTGGTAATAGTTGATGACTACTCACGCTGGACTTGGGTCTACTTTCTTCGAAGCAAAGACCAAGCTCCAAAGATGATCATCACCTTTCTCACAAAAATACAGGTTCAGCTCCGCAACACCGTCAGACTAATTAGAACAGACAAAGGAACTGAATTTGTTAACCAAACCCTTCATGAATTTTATGAGAAAGTGGGAATTCAGCATCAAACATCTATTGCACGTACACCAGAACAAAACGGAGTTGTTGAAAGACGAAACCGAACGTTAGTGGAAGCTGCAAGAACAATGTTAATCAATGCTAAACTTCCAGATTACTTGTGGGCAGAAGCTGTATCTACTGCATGCTATACTCAAAACCGTTCTATGATCACAAAACGCCACAACAAAACACCTTTCGAGCTTGTCCACAACCATAAACCGAATCTCAAACACTTTCATGTATTTGGATCCCTTTGCTATCCGAATAATGATCGTGATGATTTTGGAAAGCTCAAAGCCAAATCTGACATTGGAGGCTTTATTGGATATTGTGAGAATTCTAAAGGTTACCGGATATGGAATCGTCGTACAAAACAGGTTATGGAAACGATTCATGCTCATTTTGATGAACTTACGGAGATGGCTTCTGAGTATAACAGCTTAGAACCCGGTCACAACCGCTTAAACTTCCCTCAACCCCCATCATCAGCTGAACAAAGTCCCCAACTCACTCGTCAACAAATGGAAAGGTTATTTGCTCCTCTGTTCAGTGATGATATTGAAGAACGTGCTCCAGGTGTATCTGATGTTTCCGCTGCACAACCTGATAATACTCTTATACCTGATACACCTGCTACAACAACTAATGTTGAAGAAGCACCACCAGTTGACTCCACCACAACAGTTGAACAAACCGCTTCTAACAATGATGAACCGGCTGATGATGTTCTTAATGAAGTACCCCCACCTGCAGATTTTGATCCAAATGCGTTCTTTAACCCGTTTGCTAATGACACTGATGCACCTGATGTCGCGAAATCATCAACAAACCATTTGAATCCTCAGAATCTGCACAATGTATACCAACATCAACCCTCTACACATCAATGGACAAAAGACCATCCTCTGGCAAATATTATTGGCAACCTAAATTAACCAGTCGTTACGAGACAACGTCTTCACACAGATGGTGAACATTGCATTTATGCACTCACTGTCTGCCAATCTGAGCCTAAAAACATTAAAGACGCAATGACAAAAGACAACTGGATTGAATCCATGCAAGAAGAACTCAACCAATTCAAACGTCTTGAAGTATGGGAACTAGTTGAAAGACCAACAGGGGTCTACGTCATTGGTCTCAAATGGATTTGGAAAAACAAATTGGATGCTGAAGGGAACGTAATCCGAAACAAGTCACGTCTAGTTGCTAAGGGTTATCTTTAGGAAGAGGGAATAGACTTTGAAGAATATTTTGGTCCGGTTGCTTGTCTTGAGGCTGTTCGGATATTTCTCGCGTTCGCGGCTCATATGAATATGACGGTCTTTCAGATGGATGTCAAAACTGCGTTTCTCAACGGACAACTTAAATAAACGGTTTATGTCAGCCAACCAGAAGGATTCGTTGATCCTGAGTTCCCGAATGATACGCTTACACAGCGCGTTCGGGGTCAAAGGAACTTCCTTTTCGTCGAGCAAGTTTTTCAACACCCTAGGCAGTGAACCTAATCGTTGTAGTGTAGTATTAGGGTAAGCCACGGGAATTGATATCGTTCTCTAGGGGAATAGGAATGCTAGTGAGAAGTTACTACGCTAAGGTTGGGGTTGAGGAAGATTATTTTTTATCTTTTTATGTTTTTTAGAAAAGGAAAAATACGAATCTCGGGGTTTGGATTTGGGGGGTTGGTATTTCTACTGATTACTCTACTATTATCTAATTATCTAAACTAAGGTGGTGGTAGTCTATGTCTAATTATTGTGTGCTCGTATGATAGTTTAAAGATGTGTTTACTTAGGTTTTACTACTCCTTAATTATCTTCTATTGGTGGTTGAATTGTCACGTCCTTATTCCTAATTGCGTTGTGTGTCTAAAGTTGTAGGGTATGCGTTTCTCCCTAACTCTTTGAAGTTACCAAAGGGTCTCATCTACAAAACCCACTAGGGATGATAAACTCTAACTCTAAGGCCTCTTTGGATAGTTTAGCTTACAACAACTCAAAGTGCTATAACCTAAGGTTCACAAAGATTAATCAAGCATTAAGTACACAACGAATGACCTATCGCATTACTAGATCATTAATCAACTAAGATAAGAAACAACCAATCAATATTCAATAATTAAGTTTTTTATATTCCCTAAGCAAACACACAAGTAAATTAGCCAGACATGGAGAACATGCAAGCATACACACAAATAATTGAAGACATAATTAAATTAATGAAGTAAACAACTTATCTTGGTGTAAGATAGGGTTTAGAACCCTAAAATACGACCTTGGTTCGGTTTAGGTTTTACTCTAAAAGTTTACCCAAAAGACTACTCTTAAAACTGAAAAATTCGGATTCTATATATAAGATTACATGTGCGACGGCGTCACCTTATGATTTGTGACGCCGTCATTAGGGTTTCGTCTTGGCCAAGTTAATCTTGCGACGGCGTCACCTTATGCTTGTGACGCCGTCCTCTTTAGCTTCTGACGCCGTCTGGATTGAATCTAGGCCATCTGAGTTGCGACGGCCTACTCTTTTAAAGCCCGACGCCGTCCTCCAAAAACTAGCAATTTCTCTTCTGAGCCGTCACAAATTCCTCCGACGGCGTCGCAGATTAAGCAGTGATGCCGTCCCCTTGTAATTTAGCAGCTTGAGTGTCTCGATTCTTGACTTTGGCCATTTTCTTCATATATCCGCGCCTTTTCGTCCAAATAAGTGCCATTACAGCAGTTTGCCTTCAAGAGACCTAAAAAGTGAAAAGGAACGATATTAAGCAATAACGGATACAAAAGTGATCAAATAAAGGCTTAAACGACCCCTCAAAAAGGTACATTTTAAAACCTTATCAAATACCCCTACACTTGGTATTTGCTTGTTCTCAAGCAAATGTGCTTTTAGCCAATTAATTTATAAGTTAGGGGTCAAGAAGCATTGGTTTAAAACAGTCCACAACACATATAAGCCCCGCAAAAGTCATAACAAGCACGGAAATTACATACTAGCACCTCACATGGGGTGTTTGGATACTCACATCTCTCGGGTGTATATGAAATATAGCAAATTGGAAATGGAAGATAAACACTCATTAACCGGTCCTAGTACATAGATTACCATAGGCTTGAGAATAGA